>CAUYRH010077600.1:0-15567 GCA_963574655.1 Perodicticus potto
TCTTCATATAATAACTGAGAAAATGCCAGGAAGGCTATGTTAATCAGTTTGATGAAAATAGTTCAGATTGTATATGAAACCAGCACATTGTACCCCTTGATTGCACTATTGTACACAGCTATGATTTAATAATAAATACAATAAAAAAAAGACCCTGTTAAAGGGAGGATGAAAAGAATAAAATGCAAACATGCAAAATATTTGCAAACCAACTATCCAAAAAGGGAACTGATACTACATACCTGGAATATATAAAGAACTTTCAGAATTTAACATTAAAAGAAGCAAAAGCTCCAAACAGAAAATGAGCAAGAAAGTAATTTACTGACATTTCATTGAGGAAGATCTACATATGACAAATAAGTTTGAGCCGGGTAAAATTTTGGATCACAACTGGTTTTCTTTAAAATTTGGTTCATATTGTTTTGTCATCTGACATTAATGGCTTCTGTGGTGAATCTGATGTCAGTCTGATTTATCTTTTGGTTGATTAATTTATTTTAATAGCAGCTTAGCTAAAACATCTTGATGTTATATGCCTAATTTTACATTTTCTTTGAATACTGTACTTTCTTCATTTGTGAATTTAATTCTTTCCTCACTGTAAGTATGCTCACCATAAATATTTAAATATGTCTTCCGTTTCCTTTGATGACTTTTTCAAATGTACCTACTTTCCCTTAGCTTATTCATACTTTTTATATATAGGGCTTTTTTGTGTGAGTACCTTAGTTGGTTTTTCTTTTTCATCCACATTTGGTTACAGTTATTTCATCTTTTTCTCTATGAAATGATATCAGTTTCAGAAGTAGCTTTTTTTTAAACTACATTTATTTGTCAGTTGGGATTGTTATTTGTTGATGACTTTCTGTGTTTTTGCAAGTCTATAATATTAGTTAAATATACTTTTAATCTTTTATTTAAAATCTTAATTTACTGAATTAGTCTTAAATTATTTATTTTGAAATGATTGGGAGTAATTCCTAATTTATAATTTTTTTTTCTGAGCTGGGCACTTTACCTATGCTTTGCATACACTTTCTATTTGTTCTTATTTGATACCTATGGAGCAAATTGTTGTACCATTTTTTCTTTATGTTACTACTCATGTTTGGATAACAGCTTTCACATTCTCTTTTCCCCGAGCAGCATTGCTGAGTTTTTATTTTTCTTCTCATTGGGTATGGAGCCATTTCCTGAATGAGCACTATTTTATGAATATTTATTTTGTGCAATCCTATAGCTTAATGGGGTGGATTATGAAAAGATGCTACAAAAAAAGATGAGCTGAACTATAAGCATTTATTTTTAGAATATCTTAAATCTGTTCCTTCCTCCTTCTTAAGTTGTTTTGTTTGTCTCTTTTGGTTTTTCATGTTCGGTACTAGAGTTTAGTACATTTACTCTGAGAGAAAAAATTCCATTTATATGAGGGGGCACTTTCCAACCTTGGGTCACTCTCACAGCTTTGTGTGTAAGTCTAAGGCTTCAGTTTCATCGGGGAGACACTGTGTCCTGGTATACTTCTCCCATCTTTTACCTACTCCTATCTCTTACCTCCTCCTGTCTCCCAACTGTTCCTTTATGTCATCATATTAAACATAAAAGACTGTATCTTGGTGAAAATGATTCTGGGCTGTGAAATGAGACTTTTGATTTGAAGATCTGATCTTGACTGTAGCTATGTAATCTGTGGTGAATTTCATTCTCATGTGAAAAATGTTTGCACAGGAAAATGGTGAAAATAAAGTGACTTGGACAGCATGATAGCCACAGTTTATTTTTACTACAGTATTACATAACTAAAATTTCTGAACTTCCTGAATCACTGGCTAAACATAACATGTTGAATCTATAAGAATTAAAATGAATTAGAAAAAGCAAAAAAGTCCAACATTTATATGTATTATTTATACAACACTAAATACCTAGATATTTAAATGTATCTGAGTAGGTTGACATATATTATAGTCTTAAATATTGGAGGGTTTTATTCATATAGATACATAGAAACAATTAAAGAGCAAACTAGCTGATAATATTATCTCTGTAATAGTTTTACCTGAAACTTAAGCAAATAAGCATTGGAAAATACTACTGTCTAATCAAACTGCTTGAGTTTCCATGCTTAGACAAAGTAATGAGTACAGATAAGAGAATTAACACTTTTGGTGTTACTACTTTTGGTAGCATAAAACAGCCAGCCAAGTTCCATGATATCTAGATAGTGTTTGCCATTATCAACACCTGTTGATCCTATTTCTTGACATTATACTCTATTCAAGAGTGATTATTCTTCTGGTCTTCTCCTTTAAAGTGATGGATACTAAGTTGTGAATTAATCCTTTGTATCTGTTTCTTTTCAGATATCTTTTTAAAAGCTCTAGATTACTTCAGTTTTAGGAATAATAAAAAGATAGATTTGGGGGATTATATTTGTCATGTGTTTGTGGCACCATGCACTATTCCTAGTCTGATCATGTATGAGTGAGTGACTTAAGTGGAAGATTTATTATAGGGAACTTAAACACTCTATTCTTATTGCAAAAGGGTAAGATATGACTCTATTTGTAAACAACTGAAGCATAATATCTGCAATACATCATGTAAAGGTATAATCACTGTCAAAGTGCCAAGGTACCATCACAGAAAGTGACTGTTGTAATTGACAGAGATGGTGATCAGCTCCAGAACCATTTGCTGATTGCATATTCATGATTCCACTTTGTAATATGCTATAGTTCCTCTGTGAGTTATTCTAAATGGATGTTTAAACATCACTAGACTGACACGGTGTATTTAGAAATTTGCAAGTCTAATGTTTAACACCTCTCTTTCTGCTTTATCTTGGAATGTCTAATATAAAAAAGAAGCCTGAATGAGAGTTTTGTGTGTGTGTGCCATTGTCACAGTGCACTCAGAATAACTCAGCTCCTTTTTGAATTCGTTCTTTACATTCTGTCTTTTTACAACTTTAAAGTAAACATAGCATTCAATTAAAACTAACTTCTTGTCAGCCCATTTACATGACCATTCTTTGGTCTTTCACTGAGATGTACTTAAATATAGTTGTGAATAATAATCACCTTAAATATTATTCCCCCAGTAGAATAATGTCTAGTGTTTACAACCTATGTGAATGTATTAAGATAATTCTTTAATTATCCTCAATTAATATAGAAAGCAGATTTCCAAAATTTCAATATTTTAATTCTCTCATGGGAAAATTTCAATAGCAGAGGAAATAAAATATAATGTGTCCAAATACCGAAAATTTAGGCTTAATTCATTGTCCTCACTCTGGTGGGGAAAAAATGTCTGGCTTTATAAAGAAATTCATAAATAATAACAAAAAACTTTTGACTAGGCTATAATCAAGCCTAGGAGTACATGTGGAAAGCCAACAAGACATTGCATGATATTCAAAGGAAAGGATAATAGTTCGTTTTTTTTAAATTAAAGCAATCAAAAATGTACCAGTTTCATGTAATACAAGGCAGTCTGGATTGATTAATCAGTTTTCAAAGGAATAGGAATTAGAACAGACACATACTTTCATTAGCTTCAAAGTTTCATGTAGTATTTTTCATGTGTTTTAATTCTCTAAGAACATACATATAAATAGTACTTTCATTTTTAAAATAGATATATTTCATTAAACTACGGTATAAACATTTAAAATTATGTAAGCATATCAGTATATATACAAAATAATATAAATAAAGAATACACAGTTCACTGGATCTTCATAAAGTGTACACAACCATAACACTTTTGATTTTTAAATTATTCTATTAAAAATTATTTACCTTCCAAGAAACTAAGAGTGTGGGAATATTCTAAGTAGGCTGTTTTTCCAAACTCCTTTTCTTTACCATGAGAGTGAAGGGATCAGATTGAAATTATCTTCACAGTAATGTTCGAGTGAAAGGAATGATACCTCTCAAAGTCATTTGCCTGTAAGGGACCTGGACTCAAAGCAAGCCAATAGGCTTTTCTGTCTGGCAGTTTGGCAAAGCCATGCTGATAGAGGCAATTACTAGTGAGTCATGTTAATCATAATGAAACTTGAGGAATGATCCTGAAACTCAAATTATAATTTAATTTCTACAATTACAATTAATCTCCTCAATTAGTGGATGCAGCACATCTTAATGACCGTGTATTTCCTCCATAGCTTTATGCAGATGCTGCTTTCTAATCTCTATACGCCACGTGCACCTGAACACTGTCATAATTATTTCAAAAGCACTGACCTTCACTCTGCATTTAAAAACTATGTCCAAAATATTACTTGAATGAGAAAAAACATTAGGAAAAATTAATCTTTAAGAACAAGCTAATACTATTAGAAGGAGACTTCTCTCTCATTTATTTTCTAGGACCTATTGCTAATTTTTATTAATTTATTCATGTAAGAGTACTTTTACTACATGCCCTTTATATGTCTAGCTTTGCATTAGGTGCTGAAATTTGTTTTTAATGACAGCATAGAGTATTACCTTATAGAGTTTATAGTCCCTATTACGAATGTCTCTGTTCATCCACTTAGTCAACAAATGATTATTGAATTTCTATTATATGCCAGGAAAACAAGGAGCTTTTCAAATTAAGCATTTAGTAACATAGACAAAATTCCTACCCTTTTAGCGCTTATATTCCATCAAAGGAGACTGATGATGAACAAAATGTGCAAACAAGAATGTACTATGATAGGTTGATTATACTTTTGCTTCAATATTATCTCAGTATATTTAAGCACATTTGCAGTGCAGTTATGCACAGCCCTTGAATCTGGGATAATTTTTGAATTTGTTTGGGATATAGAATGTGGCGGAAGTGGCAGGACTAAACATAGGCTCCCCAAAATTTCGCACATCTTTATTCTCTTCCTGGATGGTACTTCTCTGATGAGAGCGAGCGGAGAGGCCATCCTGAACCAAAATTCTCTCATCCAATCCTATAGTGGCCCCCAGATTATACAAATTTAGATAAACCACTCACTGAGTTCAGTATTAATCAACAGAGTCAGTCAGACTACCTATAAACTCATAAGTAAAAATAAATGCTTATTATTGTATTCCACTGAAGCTTTGTGATTATTTGTTATATAGAATTATGAGGGAAATAGACAAGTGATGTGCAGTAAGTATGATAATTAAGATTGCTGAGGAGAAAAAGTTAATCAAAACGGAATAGTTAAAACAATATTAAAAGAGAAAAATAAATTTGGAAGACTGACACTGTCCAACTTCAAAATTACATAACGCTTCAGTAATTGAACAAATTAGTGGAACAGAATAAACATCTCATGAAAATATGTACAGAAATATAGACAATCGATCTTTTATAAAGGCAATATACTAGAGAAAAGATAGTCTTTTGAACAAATGGTCCTAGAACAACTGGACATCCCATGCAAGAAGAAGAAATCTAGACACAGATTTTACTTTTCACAAAAAAAATGAATTCAAAATGGATTACAGACCTAAATGTAAAATGAAAAACTATGGAACCCCTAGAAGATAATATGAGAGAAAATCTAGGTTGGGATGACTCTTTGAATATGTCACCAAAGGCACTCCATGAAAGAAAGAATTGATAGGTTGGTTTTCATTGAAATTAAAAATTTTAGCTCCATGAAAGACAGTGCCAAGAGAATGAAAAAACAAGGCACAGTTTTGGAAAAAAGATTTGCAAAAGGCATATCTGAGAAAGGACTGTTATTTAATGTACTCAATGAACTCTAAAATTCAGCAATAAAAAATAGGGCAATAACTTTAACAGACACCTCAATAAATAAGATATACAGATGGCAAATAAGCATCTGAAAAGATGCTTCACATTATATGTCATCAGAGGAATAAAAATTAAAACCGGAATGAAATGTCACTACTCAATTATTAAAATGGCCAAAATCCAGAAAACTGACAACACCAAATCCTGTCAAGGATGTGGAGTTACAGGAACTTCATTGATATTCCTGTACCTTTCCTTCAGTTTGCCTATGAACATAAAACTCCTCTTAAAGTACAAAGTCTTCATGAAAAAGTAAATTGGGGACATGGTGTGCAAACATCAGAGCAGGTTGAGGGGAGGTGGAGTATGGAAGTAGAGGGCTGGAAATGCTTCAGGGAGAGGTTGACTTTTGAGTAAAAATCTGAAGCAAGTGAGGGAGTAAATCAAGCAGCTGTTAAAGACCCTGAAGAAATAGAATGGCTGGAATATTTGAAGAACATGAAGGGGAAGAGGGATGCAAGATTAGAATATACTAAAAAGAGAGTAAAAAGAGATGAGTTCACAGTCAAACAGAATAGGGAAAGAAGGCCATATCATGCAGCCTGGCCATTGTAAGGTAGGTTGCTTTTATTTGAGTGAGATGGTGACTTTCGGAGGGTTAATGACTGATGGAATCTAATGTAATTTTCACCAGTATCATTCTGCATCTCTTTTTAGATTAGACTGCAGAAGGTAGAAAGGTGACACAGGAGACAATTACAATAATGTAATAAGATAGTAGTGACTTGAATCAAGTAGTTGGCTATAGCTCTGGTGAAATTTTTCAATTTATTTAGAAGATTAGGCTAATAATTTTCCAGAGAGATGAGACTTTGACTATTTTTTTAAATAATGGCATGTTTTTATGCAAAAATGTATTTGAAACATGTACCTATTGAAAAGGTTTCTGAGGGTGGGTAGAAAATGAAAAACATAACAGGACTTAAGTTTGGAATATAGGTTGAATATCCCTAATCTAAAAATCTGAAATATGAACTCCTCATATTGCAGAAGTTTTGGAGTGCCAACATTGTGCTCAAAAGAAATGCTTATTGGAACATTTGTTTTGACTTTTTGAATTAGAGATGCTGAATCACTAATTATAATCCAAATATAGTACAGCTTCTGTAATTTGACCACCCAAGGAACTGTAATAAACTGGTCAACATACAAGGTGGTCAGCATAAAAAATGAGGCGTTCTGTGCTGATACGAACATGTGGTGCATATCTGGTCTATGAAAATTTGATCAACTTCAGGAGGTGGTCAATATATGACGGCAGTCAACTATGGAGGGTCTACAGTAATTCAAAATCTGAAAAAAGCTGAGAACTATAACACTTCTGGCTGAAAGTATTTTGAATAAGAAGTGCTTAGCCTGTATGATACTAAGATCATGAAGGACTTTGTAAACTATGCTAATGAACTTGTGAATTTTATTACATCTAATGAAAAACAGAGGAAGATTTGGAACATGAAAATAATATGGTCTAATTTGCATTTCTGTCAGCGTGAAATGTAGCAAGACAGGTAAGTGAACATGTAAATTTTATTGTATCTAATGGAAAACCAGAGGAAGATTGGGAACATGGTAAAACATGGTCTAATTTAAATTTTTGTCAGTATGGAATTTAGAGAGAGGTGTAAGTGAGACTTAAGACTGGAGAAGTACCAAGAGGCTATTTGAAGAGTCTTAAAATGGCATATAGGAATGTAGACATTGTAATAGGAAGTAATATGAGGCCTAACAATTAAGTTCACGGACTCAGAAAGAGTTCTATATATCTCATTGCTGTTTATTACTGTGGTCACATTTGAAGGACTCCTCTTGGGAAGCTATGCACTGATACTAGCACCTAGTCCATCCTTCAAAGCAATTTTGGAATTATTTTTCTGAAATGGCTTTCAGTGCTAGTGTTGCATTACCCCTGATGTTCTGAATATCATTAAAATGCTTCCTTTCAAGATCTCTTTATCTTCAGGTAAAGAAAAAAGGCATTGGGGGGAATATCAGCTAAGTAGGGAGGATATTCCAATACAATTATTTGTTTACTGACTAAAAACCCCCACTCAGGCAGTGCCATGTGAGCTGGTGCATTGTCGTGATGCAAGAATCATAAGTTGTCAATGAAAATTTCAGGTTGCTTTTTAACTTTTTCACAGAACCTTTTCAGCCCTTCCAAATACTAAACTTGATGTCCAGTTGGTACAAATTCATAATGAACAATCTCTCTAATTTCAAAAGGTTAACAACATTGTTTTGATTCTTGATTTGAACTGACAGAACTTTTTTTTGGTTGGGGAGAAGTGGCTGACTTCCACTGTGCACTTTGTTTCAGGATTGTATTGGTACATTCATGGTACATCACCAGTGATAACTAACATAGCTCAAAGCATCATCTTGTTTCTCCAAAAGGTATTAGGTAAACTTTGACTCTCCATTTCTTTTGTTCACCAGTGAGATCCTTTGGGACCATTATTGCACCCACCTTTCTCATGACAAAATGTTCAGATAAGATTTTCCTGACTATTTCTCTATCAATGTTTACTTGGTCTGCTATGCTTCTCACAGTCAGCCAATGATTTTGATGCACAATTTGATGAATTTTTGCAATATCTTTGGCTCGTTACTGGCCACCCTGACCTTCTTTGTCAGTGCCACTTTCTATCTCTCAGAAAAACATTAATCCATTTGTACACTGCAATTTTCACCATGGCATTATCCCTATCAACTTGGACTAGCATTTCCCTGATATCACTTCTGCTCTTGCAGTTATAACAAGAAATTTAATGTTTGTTCATTGCTAAAATTCAAGCTCTGACATTCTCATGACAGCACACAAAAATATGCAACAACATTAATGAACACCACTCAAGTGTTAAGATGAATACAGATGTGAGACTTTGATATACTAAGCTTACAAACCCTTTCTGAGTTGTTTATACAGTGCTACCAAGGTAGGTACAAGGTGGCAAGTTTGCAAACTTAATTGTCAGACCTCACACTTACACATATTAAATTTAAGATTATCTCTGTTTTTAATCTCTTACTGAGTGCCCTTTTGCTCATTCACCACTAGACATATGCTCTCTTTACTCTTGAGAAATATGGAAGGTATGCTCCTAATTTAGTCTTTATATAGGCTGTGAATCTTGATTTCATAAGGCTAATACTCTCACATTTTTAAATGACTCTTGAATTCCTAATCTTCCATAGACAGAAATAGTTTGAGAAATGTGCTTATCCCCATAGAGGATATATCCTCTTTTTCTCTTGTAGCTAAGAATAATGAACTTCCAGAGAGTGAAGGAATGATTCAAGGAGAATTATTTTTAAGAAAATTCCTTGTATTCAGCATAGAAACTTCTTACAAATATCTGTCTTGCTGGGTTTTAAAATTTTTCCACACCAGTAATGGCAATGTTCTTGTTATTTGTACCATTTCTCAAAAGAAGTGTTTATTGTCACAAATGTCCTTGTTTCTCCATTACATGTTGTATATGGGGAGATAACCCCTTCTCATTCATGTATCTCTGGACTAGAAAAGTCATATCCAAAATATATACAAAATGAAATTTATTACTTTTGAAGATGCAATATGAAAATCACTATGAAAGTTTTGAGAAAGGCTGTGGTATGGTCCTTTATTTCACTCCCAAGAAAGACAGTCAGCAGACTCTTTTCTGATCCACTTGTGCAAGTTGCAACTTGTTTGGCTGATTGGTGGTGCTGGGAGGGCCTCATTTGTTTCCATACATGTGGAACTCAGACAGCATCAGCTATGGAGCTGGAAAGAGAGCACTTCTGTGCAATGATTTCTGTGATTTGAAAAGAGGGTTTAATGAATTCAAATCCTTGAATGTTTGCAATGGACTTTCTGGGGCATTATTCTTTCCCATGTGACAATTTTTGGTGGTTTCAAAAATTTAGAAGAGCTGACCTTCACTGAAAGATGAGGGAAGAAGTGGGTGCCCAGCAACCACAGTGACTGAGGAGAACATCGCAACTGTGGAAAAAAGTGTTTGCGCAAACAATCAGGCAACACGTAAGGACACTGAAGCAGAAGTACAGATTGAATCACTGGAAGTGTCCAAAATCCTGCCCAGTTATCTTCAGAACAGCAAAGTTGTATTCCGATAGGTGCCTCACACTTTGAGTGATGAGCAAAAGCACACCCTTGTTGGTGTGAAGAAGTGCTGTTCAGATTCGACAGAGGCAAGTCTGGACACTTTCCTGACATTGTTACTGGTGATGAAACCTGGATTTACCAGTTTTATCCAGAGAATAAGCATCGGTGGACAGTGCTGACTTTTTTCCTGAGGAAAATCCACCAAAAATAGTAAAGCAGCTCCTAAGTTTCAGAAAGAAAATGGCGGCAACTTTCCTCTTCAAAAGCAGTCATGTTAGAACTCTTCCCCTGGAGGAATACAGGACTGTTACTGCTCAGTAGTATACAACAGTATGCCTGCCAAAAGTTTTCAGGAAGCTTCAAGAATGGTGGCCAAAGACAGGACTTCAGAGAACCATCCCGCACGATGACAATGAGGCCACCCGTACAGCCAACATCACCATTAGGTCCCTAGAGTCCACAGAGATTAAACTTATACTTCTCCATCTTATAGTCCTTATCCAGCCCCTTGGGATTATTTCTTGTTTCCTAAAATTGCACACGCAGAAGAAGGTTCTCCAGCCTGAAGAAGATATTCACACCTACGGAAGTGAAGTTACAATGCTTGAAGAAAACGAGTGAAAAGAGTGTTATAAAAAATGGTTTACAAGAATGTAAAAGTGCAGAGAATTTCATGGCAATTATTTTGAGAACATACAGTAATTAAAATTATTTTATGTTTCTTAATGTTTGTACATCCCTAAACTTTTGTAGTGTCTCTTGTATAACTTACTTATTTATTATGGTTATTATTAATTATATGCCGATTTTTACCAGAATGTAAGCCACAAAAAGTCAGAGATGTTTCCTTATCTTTTTCTATCATTTGTCTGGAGCACAAAGAACAAAATATTTATTCAATAAATACTTATAGAATAAGTGAATCATGCAGTCATAAGACTCGTGGCAAATACATGCAAGGACAAAAAAGCATTTAGAATTACCCATGCTCATCCTCAGAGATAGCTTCAATTAAAAATTAGAAAAGTATAATATATAGCTACAGTAATCAAGAAAGTCTGGTACTGGTGGAAGGATAGGAAAAGAGATCAATGGAATATAATAAAGAACTCAAAAATAGATACATACAATGTACTCAACTGATTTTTTAAAATGGTGCAAAGGCAATTAAATAGGGAAAAGATAGCCTATCCAACACATGGTTCAGAAAAAATTGAATATCTATAGGCAGAAAAGAAAAGATACACGTGGCTCAGTGCCTGTAGCACAGTGGTTAGGGCGTCAGGCACATACACCAAGGCTGGTGGGTTTGAACCCAGCCCGGGCCAGCTAAACAACAATGACAACTGCAACAAAAAATAGCCAGGCATTGTGGCGGGAGACTGTGGTCCCAGCTACTTGAGAGGATAAAGCAAGAGAATCACTTAAGCCCAAGAGTTTGAGGTGGCTGTGAGCTGTGACACCACAGCACTCTACCAAGGGCAACATAATGAGACTGTGCCTCAAAAAAAAAAAGGAAAAGATATACCGGACCTAATCTTCATGATTTATTTAAAAAATAACCCAGAATGAATCCTGGATTCAAATGTAAGACGTAGAAGCATAAAAGTTTTAGAAAAATTAAGAGAGAATCTTCAAGCTTTAGGGATAGGACAATATTTCTTCGACTTGACACCAAAAGCATCGCTTATGAAAGAAAAAAACCTAATAACTGAAGTCTCATCAAATTTTAAAGCATTTGCTCTATCAAAGACCCTGTTAAGAGGATGAAAAGAAAAAGTTGCAAACACGTACAAAATATTTGTAAACCAACTATCCAAAAAGGGAACTGGTACTACATACCTGGAATATATAAAGCACTTTCAGAATTTAACATTAAAAGAAGCAAGTGCTCCAAACAAAAAATGAGCAAGAAAGTAATTTACTGACATTTCATTGAAGAAGATATATGTATGACAAATAAGTATGTGAAAAGATATTCAACATTGCCATTAGACAAACACAAATTAACACCACAATCAAGATATTTTAGCACGCCTATGTGAATGGATAAAAACTTAAAAATGCTAAAGAGAATATGGAGAAATTGGATGACTGATATATTGCTTGTGGAAATACAAAATTGTAAGGCATTTTTTTATAAAACTAAACACTCAACTACTATGTGATTAAAGAATTGCACACTTAAGCATTGGTCCCACAGAAATTAAAATTACGTGCACTCAAAAACATTCATAGCAGTTTTATACCCAGTAGCCCCAAACTGAAAACAACTCAGATGTCCTTCTACAGTGAATGGTTAAATAAATTGTAATATACCCGTACAATGAAATACTAGTCAGCAATGACAAAGAACAAACTAGTGACACAATCAACAACTTGTATGAATTTTAAGAAAGTTGTACAGAGGAAAAAAGCAGGTTACATAGTAATATACCATATGAATTTATTTATATAACATTTTTGAAACAACAAAATTATTCAGATGAAAAATATGTTGGCTGTTGCCAGTTTGGAGCTGAGGAAGGGAAATAGCTGTGGCTGTAAAAGCACGTCAAAAGTGTTCTTTGTGGTCATGCAACTCTCTCTCAAAATTTGACCATGGTGGCAGGAACACCATCCTGCATGTGTGATTAAATTACAATGAAGTAAACACACATAAACACACACACATCTATTAATATACATAAAGGTTATGAAATCTGAATAAAATCAATGGATTTGTGGGTGGCACCTGTGGTTCAGTGAGTAGGGCGCCGTCCCCGTATACTGAGGGTGTCAGGTTCAAACCTAGCCCCGGCCAAACTGCAACAAAAAAATAACCAGGCGTTGTGGAGGGCACCTGTAGTGGGAAGGGAGGCAAGGAAATCACCTAAGTCCAAGAGCTGCAGGTTGCTGTGAGCTGTGATGCCATGGCATTGTACCGAGGGCAACAAATTAAGACTCTGTCTCAAAAAAAACCAAAACAAAAACAATGGATTTGTATCAATGTCAGTTTCCTTGTTATAATTATTGGATTTTAGTTTGATAAAACATTACCATTGAGGTAAACTGGCTAAAGAGTATATCTAGGTGGTGTTTCTTACAACTGTATATAAGTCCATAATTCATATATGAATCCATAACCAAAATTACCTCAAAATTAGTAGCTAAATTTAGAAATAAATATGTGATTATCATATGACTCATCAATTCCATTTCTGCATATTTACCTTGAAAAGAGCCAAGAGACAGATATATCCACAAAAATAGCTGTGCACAGCTATTTGTTCCTAGCAGTATTATTCAGAATAGTGAAAATCTGAAAGCAATCCAAGTGCCATCAATAAATAAACGAATTAACCAATTGTGGTACAGATATATCCACAAAAATAGCTGTGCACAGCTATAATGTTCAGAGCAGTATTATTCAGAATAGTGAAAATCTGAAAGTAATCCAAGTGCCATCAATAAATAAACGAATTAACCAATTGTGATACATTCATACAATGGAATTATATTTAGCAATAGAAAGAACAAACTACTGGTGTATATGATAACATGACTAAATCTTGAGTGAAAGAGGCCAGATACAAAAGAGCAATTACTGTATGAATCTATTAACATGAATTTCTAGAATAAATGAAAACAATCTATTTTGGGAGAAAGGAGGTAAGTGGGCCTGGTGCCAGTATGGGCCTTTGAATGCCTGCATTCAGAAGACAGCTTTGTCAAAAGTAATAGAAGTATTCTAAATCTTTATTGTGTCAGTGGTTAACCAGATCTATATATAAATCAACTTTTATATAACTGTGTACTTAAAATTATTGCACCTTATTTTATGTTTTATATCTTTTTTTTTTGACACAGAGTCACTTTGTCACCCTCGGTAGAACGCTACAGCATCATAGCTCACAGCAACCTCAAACTCTTTGGCTCAAGCAATCCTCTTGCCATAGCCTCCCAAGTAGCTGGGACTACAGGCACCAACCACAATGCCCCGCTATTTTTAGAGACCTGGTCTCACTTTTGCTCAGGCTGGTCTGGAACTCATGAACTCAAGCAATCCGCCTGCCTTAGCCTCCAAGAATGTTAGGATTACAGGTGTGAGTCACCACTCCTGGCCTTATGTTTTATGTATTTGATCACAATATTCAACTCAGCATAATGTGATGAAACAACTTATTGAAATACATGGGGTGGAAAACCTGTAAGGACGGGTATACTCTGCTCTGGGGAATATAAGTAAAGGGATTTACAGGTTAAGTATCTTCAGCTGGGGTGGTGGCTCTCACCTGTACTACTAGCATTTTGAAAGGCCGAGGTAGGTGGGTTATGTTAGCTCAGGAGTTCGAGACCAGCCTGGGCAAGAGCAAGACCCCATCTCTTCTCAAAAAAAAGAAAAAGAAAAAGAAAAATGAGCCAGGCACGGTGGGGCACACCTGTAGTCCCAGCTACTTGGGAAGCTGAGGCAAGAGGATTGCTAAAACCCAAGAGATTGAAGTTGCTGTGAGCTATGATGCCATAGCACTCTACTCAGGGCAACATAGTGAGACTCTGTCTCAAAAAAAAAAGGTAAATAAATAAAGGTAAGTATCTTCCATCTGTAAACTGTCAATTGCTTTTCTGTAACTTTGCTTAATTATGTTGCTACATATTCTCTGAAATGAGAGACTGATGGGTCAGAATTGAGTTACGTGTTCACTTGGGTAATGCCACTTGACTGACAGCCCCAAAAGACTACGTACAACTTGAGAGGAAGAATTCTCCAAAGGAAACTGGAATTCTGTTACAAAAGAAAAGGGAATATGATGCTGGGCAAAGCAAAAACAATCCATCTTTCCATCTTTAATCCATCTTAAAGAAAGAATTATTTATTTTTCTTCCATGCAGTCTTAACCTTGCACTTAAAAAGTTTATATTAAAAGTAATTTCCCTGCCCATTTTGAATTTTGGATATTTATGTACTTTGCTTTTGCACTGGACTCCGTGGTTCTCTGTGCAATGGGGCCAATCATCGTGGCCAGCACATAGTTGGTGTCAGAAGGTTTGTTGTGTTAAATGAGTATTAAAAAAAATCCAAATTTAACAAAAATAACAGCTCAAAAATAGTGATTTAAGAAAGAAAATTACATCAGTATGAGATAAATAATATGGAATGACATACTTGCTTCCTGTAAAAGGAAGACAAAATATCTCATAAAATGGCATTTGACCAGAGGCATAAAATCAGTGACACTGGGAAAAATATATATTACTGAAGAATATTCTAGGCAGCAATTGCAGAAAATACACATGCACTAACATGGACACAGTTTGGCATATTCAAGGAATACCCACAAGACTATTGTGGCTGGGCGAGGAAATCTAAATGAGTGCTAAGAAATAAGGTCAGACTGGTAATTGCAAGATAGATGTGGGAGGCTTGGCGCCTGTGGCTCAACAGGCTAAGGCGCCAGCCATGTATACCTGAGTTGGCGGGTTCAAATCCAGCCCGGGCCTGCCAAACAACAATGACAGTTGCAACCAAAAAATGGCCGGGCGTTGTGGCGGGCACCTGTAGTCCCAGCTACTTGGGAGGCAGAGGCAGGAGACTCGCTTGAGCCCAGGAATTGGAAGTTACTGTGAGCTGTGATGCCACGGCACTCTATCCAGGGTGACAGCTTGAGGCTGTCTCGGAA
>CAUYRH010077603.1:0-34358 GCA_963574655.1 Perodicticus potto
TCTATTTGAGTTGAGGTGACCAGGGGACCGATATCCCTCTGAAAGGAGTATGTCAGAATCTTTGGTGATATTTGGGAAATTTTCATTTATAATATTCTCTAGAATGGCTTCCATTCCTCTGGGGCATTCTTCTTCCCCTTCTGGGATACCTATAACTTGTTTGTTTGAACGCTTCATAGAGTCGCATAATTCTGTCAGTGAACGTTCTACTTTCTCTCTCTTCTTTTCAGCCTTCTTAACTATCTGAGTTATCTCAAGAGCTTTATCCTCTACCTCTGAGATTCTTTCTTCTGCATGGTCTAATCTGTTGTTGATACTTTCTATTGCATCCTTAAGTTCCCTAATTGACTGCTTCATTTCCTTCAGCTCTGCTATATCCTTTCTATATTCTTCGTAACATTCATCTCTTATTTGATTCTGTTTTTGAATTTCCTTTTGGTTATTATCCACTTTCTCAGCAATTTCTTTCATTGCTTTTTGATTGTTTTCCACTTTCTCAGCAATTTCCTTAATTGTTTTCATTATCTATACTTTAAATTCCCCTTCTGTCATTTCTAACATTTCTTTATAGGAGGAATCTTCTGTGGTAGCTGTCTCACAATCCCTAGAAGGGGTTACTCTGGCCTGGGATTTCATGTTGCCAGGATTTTTCTTCATGAGTGCTTTCTTGTATCTGTTTCCTTACTCTAATTTTCCTTTTGCTTCTTCTTGCTCTTTAAGTTACTGTACCACTGGCCTAAAGTATTAATGAGTCCTTTTGGTGCGAGACCAGAAGGATGAAAAGATTGAAGAGTAAGAAGGGAAAAAAGATTTAAAGAAGAGAGAAAAAGAGAGAGGGGCAGAGAGAGAGAGAGAAAGAAGAACGGGTGAGTAAAAGGAAATATTGATGAAAAGAAGAAAGGCACTGAAAGAAAGAAAGAGGAGAAACATAGGTGTATAGTAGGGTACTATGGCCCAACCCTAAGGCCCGCAACCTCCAGGGATGCTGGGTTGAGTGATTCCCTTGAGGTCAACAGCTCTTTGCCAGCCAGCTCAGACACAACACCCCACCTCCACCAGGTGGAGAGAAAAGACAAAAATACCGTAGATCAAACTGAAACAAATAGGCAAAGCCCCTTATGGGATAAAATTGGGAGGGGGGAGAAACAAATAATACGGACAGAAACACTAACATAAATGAAATTCTAGTTGTTAAAGAAGGCAAAATGGAAGATTGTATTTAATCTAGAATGGTGGGGGGAAAAAAGAAAAAAATGTCAAGGAAAAATGTTGAAATAAAAAACAACAACAGCAAAAACAAAAACGAACCCCCCCAAACCAAGAAACCAAACAGTATATTTATCTTGCTAAGTATTGACCGGGCAACAGGTGAACTTTAGAGGTATGACATGTTAATCACAATGTTGATACAGCTGTACAAGATGGGGGCTGGAGGTGTCTGTTGATTTCTCAGACCCTGCAGGCTTGGGAGCCCAATGACTCCTCAACCCACTCACAAGACACTCCAAGCCATAAACCTTGGCTGAGCAGAAGCTTTCCAGGGAAAGCACTAATCCCTGGGATCTCTCCTGGCGTGGCTGCCTGCTTATCCAGTGCACCAAATCCAGTCTCCCTCTATGCCCCTGGGGGCTATGGCTGTTAATCTGCTAAACACTTGGATCTCTGCACTTGCCCAGCATCTCAGTCACTGCCTTTGGGCAGCTCAGGCACTAGATTACTCACCCCAGGTCTCCCAGCCGATCCTGGCACTGCAACACGTAGGGGCAGCCCACAGCTGAACAATATTAGCTCTCCTCCGGCTCAGTGACTCAGTCTGGGGCCCCAGACAACATCCAAAGTCATCCGCACACTGGCCCAAGATCTCCCAAGGCAGTTCAATCAAGTGTCCAAGTCCAAAAAAAACCCCCAAACAGTCCCCAGGTAAGGCTCTTCCTGCTTGCAATCTTGCCGCTGCTATGATTACAGCTGCAGTCAGCCTCCAACAGAACAAACGCAGCCACCTCTTGCAGTTTTCCACCGCTTCTGTCCTCCTTGTGGGGTCCAGAAATCTCTTACTGACTTCCTGTATCACCAAAGGGAAGCCTCTGGGCGAAACCCACCTGCCTGAGATGCCTGGAATCTTCTCTCCCCACTCTCACTGAGTCGGGCTACTCAGAAGCTGCTACTCGGCCGCCATCCTCAATCAGGTCTGGACCTCAGGTTTCTTACCCTCCTTTGTTTTTTAGACACAGGTCTTGCTCTGTCATCCAGGCTATGGTGCAGTGGTGCGATCACAGCTCACTGCAACCTTGAACTCCTGGGCTCAAGCAGTCTTCCTGTCTCAGCCTCCCAAGTAGTTGGGACTATAGGTGCCTAATAATAGTTATGATTGTGATCAAGCCTTATCAGGTGCCAGACTTTAATCCTCCCAACAACCCTTTTGAAATAATCAATATTATCCATTTAATAAGATGGATGAAAACTGAGGCTTCAAAAACACATTGAGAATGTATACGAAGTCATAATTAGCAAGTGACTGACAGAAGTATTTTTGTCATTAAAGCTTGTAATTTAACCACTGCTCTAACCTGTCTCCTTTAGATTTAATATGAGAACGGAAATTTACACACAAGTAAAAATAAAACACTTCTGATTAATCCTATCAGAGGCAGCCCCTTGCTCTCAGAGCCATGCGTATATTTTTCAACTGTCCTTACTTTTGGCAGGTGTTTATCCTCCAATAGTGAACTTGACTTCTGAAAACAGTCCAATGTCTTTGGCATCAAGCCTGGTGGATATGGTGGTTAATACCACTTCCATTCTAAAATGTGGTGAGATTGAAGTATTATCACTGGCTTCAAAATGTTTCCAAGTGAGGCATTTGGAAATACTTTATTTTATTAAAATAGCTTTATTGATCTATAATTCACATATCATACAATTCGCTCATTTAAGGGGTACAATTCAATGGCTTTTGTATATTCACAGAGTTGTGTAACTGTCACTGTAGCCAATTTTAGAACATTTTTAACCACCCCTGGAAACCTTACACCCCTTATGCACTGTTCCTTAGTCCCCTTCTCATCTGTAGCCACTAGTCTACTTTCTGTCTCTACTGATTTGCCCATTCTGAGCATTTTATATAATCAGAGATATTTTACATGCGGTCCTTTGTGATAGCTTTTATTTTGTTTTTTGTTTTTAACCACTTTAATGAGATATGATTGACATATAAAAGCTGTAGAAATTGTATATGTTTGAAGTTAAGTGTATACCCAAGAAACCATCATCACAATTGGTGCCATAAACTTATCCATTACACCCTGATGTGTTCTGCTCATTTATTTCTTTTTTTGCTTTGTTTTGTTTTCCTTTTGTGGTAAGAGCACTTAACATCAGATGTATCTTTTTTTAGCAAATTTTTAAATATAGAGTATGTTAATCTCACATCTTATGTTGGACATTAGATCTCTAGAGCTTATATATTGTGTATGACTGAAACTTTGTCTCCCTTGATCATCATGGCTTGGCCATCGTGGAAGGAAGTGTTGACTCTCCAGAGACAGCTGTTGTGAAAGGATTTTGTGGATGCCTGTTTCTAGCTAGTGATGATTCTCTCATTTCTTTGTATCCCTGACGCTGAAGGAATAAATGACTTTCCCATGTGCTGGGTCCAGTGCTGTGGTCTGATGACAGCAGACTGTGGGTTGATTGCACAGTGACACAGTCATCTGCACATCAGAGAGTTGTGCCCACCTCTTTCACTTTGTCATTGTTTTAGAGCAGGATGCTGGGCTTCAGCCCTTCCAGATGGCAGGTGGCTCTCTCCAGAGTGCCTCCTCCAGCTCCCTCTTACTCACATTAACTGGCTTGCTAGAGGTCTGGGCTCCTTCAAGTGGTCCCAGGTCATACCAAATGCAGCCTCCCCTTGCATCCCAGCAAGCAGAAACAACTCTCCCAGTGGCAAGCCAGGCTTTGAGGATTTTGCTTCAAGGAACTCCCCACAGATATGTTTCACTTGGAGTTTCAAAGCTTCCATCTCCCTTCTGTCCTGCCCCTTTGTCGAAAGTTCATAATCTGTAGTCCATCTGACCTCTACAACTTATTTAACCTCCCAAGACCTTTGTTTCTCCATCGTATCCAGTTGTTATTTGAAAGAGCATAGATGTGGCTGCTTGACTTGGCATGAATCCATCTACCTTCTAATTTGAGTGAGTAATTTTTCTGAGCCTCAGTTTCCTTACCTGTACACTTGAAACAATGCTTCATAAGCCATTGCATTGTTGTGAGGATTAAAGGAAAGAAAATATGTATGGAGGTTAATTCAGACCAAGAAATACATACAGAGCTCAATATTAATTATCATAATCTTCCTGTATATTCTTAAAGTTCATGGATGGCATTAGAAGGAGGCAGCCCATGAATCTTCTGAAATTATATGCAAATATTTGTGTGTATGTTGCATGCATGTTTTCTGGGACAGGGTTCCACAACACTCATCTGATTCTCAAAGCATACACCTCCATGTTCCCCAGAGTTGAGAACCTAAATGCTTAGACATGAAGAGCTCATGAACAGGAGACGCGCCTCCAGGATGGAGATGAAAATCTGCCCTGTGCATGCTCTGCCCTCTATTTGAACTTGAAATCTTGAGATTGAGTCTCTTCTTAGCCCATAGCCAGTGTCCTACCCCAGGCTGTTTTTTATTCATGTGTGTGTAATGTATTGTGGCCATCTGCCTTCCTAACTGAACTGTAAGCTCCTTGAAGGGCAAGGACTTGATCTTTTTTGTGTCCCCAGTAGTGGGAGGCTAAGCACAGATCTCAAAACCAGGTAGGTGCTCTGGAAACACTCATGAAGTAACCAGATGTCTGGATTGATCAGAGGAGTGTGCTGAAGAGCCCCCAGGGACAATCACTGTAGACTAAACTAGGAGAGGAATTGAGGGAAGATCTGGAATAGTCAGACTCAGAGCCCAGGTCAGGGCTGAATGCATTTCCATCCTCTGCTGGTACAAGAAGTTTCTTTTCTCCTGTAGGATTTCTTAGACAGGTTGGGACAAGTTGGTAAACTGGAGAAAAAACAACTTTGCTTGCAAATGCATTGGCTTGCCTCACTTAGGCAATTTTGTTGGAAAAAGAAAAAACGGTAAAGCAGGTAATACCTGTTTTGTATTGTAAAATTGTAGGCAAGCTAAAAGAAAACCTTTGGCTTGGCTTGATTCAGAGAAAATTGGTGGCTTTTTTGGACTGAAAATCTTTTTTTGCCATAATGTTCTGCTTGGGAAAATGGTTTTCTAGAACTTAGGAGTCTATGTATAGAGACAAGAGCTCTCTTAAACTATATTAAATCACTATAAGTAGGGTAAGGGCTTTTTTTTGTTTGTTTTTTGTTTTTGAAGGGTGATTTCTACCAAGTTTGGTAAGATTCAAAATAGGCATTACCTTTTCTCTTTCTACCGCTTCTTACTAACATCTTTCTTCTAGACCATACCAGCAAAAAGATTTACCTATTGGGTTGCTTGTTTCCTACAGAATTTATGTTCCACATAGGGAAGATAAAATAGATCGTCACAAAGTACTTCTGTATCCATAATCCCAAATTATGGATTTATTTTTTCATTAAATTCAGGTAAACATGCATGAAAATCTGAAGACTGAGAAACAAGTCACTTATAATCTGACCACCCATAATTGTAGAATCACTTACCCCATGACCATTTTTTAAGTACACATAGTATTTCTTCCTTGTGTATATACTTAAAAATTATAATAATAGTTGACATGTAAGTCTACATCTTGCAGTTTTTCACTTAAACATTCGCAGAAGCATTTTTCTTGATGAGATTATCTTCATAACCACTATAGTTAGTGGTTGTATAACACCTTATTGAGCATCCGTACCATAATTTGCTTATATGTTCTTCTATCAGTGATGATTCAGGTTGTTTCCCTGGTGTTCCATCATGCCAAATGCTACAGAGAACATTGTAGTGCAGGAAGGATTTCTAGTGCTTGAATAATTTTCTTAGACTTGGTTCCCAGAAGTAAAATCTGAGCCTGGGATCAGTAGGTGTGAATCTTTGGACACCTCCCAACTGTTCTCAAAGGCTGGTCTTTATTTACACTTATTTACACCAGCAGAGTATGCAGGTTCCAGGGTTCTCCATTAGGATTTTGTTTAAATGGTGATATGGAAATGGACTGCCTAGACTAGTTTCCTGGTGGTCTATTGCCCCCAGGACTGCTCTGGGGACAGGTAGGACCTCATGAGTCATTGAAGGCTCCAGAGTGAGTTAGGGCATTCTAAAGCATGAAACCAGAGAAGGCAGAGAGAGCCAGCAGGGAAAATTTACAATTCAAGTTGCAATAAGATGATTTAGGTGGGGCTTACCCATCGGTTTCACATGCTTGGCATGGGTGGTGAAAGTGAAGCCTCTGTTTTGTATTAGATTGCAGCCTGCCCAGGACCACTTTATTTGACTAGTAGTCCAAGTCAATCAATATTTATCATTCTACCAGTTGCTATTATTATTTAGAACTGCATTCCTTGCACCCAAAGGCTGCCTAGAGAAAGTAGGCATTCAATATCTATTTGTTGAATACAAGAATGAGCAGCTGAATGGAAGCTAGAAGAGGCCTTATTTCACAGGAGGCATGTGAAGGGCATTGCTCTTTGCTGACACGTATTTCCCTCTTCTCCCTTACATATTGACTGAACTTTATTTTGTTTGGTGCTGCAATTTGTACCTTGTAAAACAACTCACTTCCCCAGGCTCCTTACACCTCAGGAGTGGCATGGTGGCAACAGTTTGGGTCCAAGAGATGGGCAAGTGAATTTCAAAGTTTCTGGGGAAGCTGAGTTGCTTCTTTCTGCTTCTCCCTATTCCTTTGGTGAGTCTGGGGATGGAGCAGCCAGAAGGTGACAAACACGGGGATGAAAGTTGCAAGCTGAGGATGGTGCAGAGTAGTGGAAGGAGGATGCTGATGTCATCATAGGGCCCCTGCACCAGCCCAAGATGCCACCTTTGTAAGAACATTAGACTTTTCTTAAATAAGCCACCATAGTTGGATTTTCTATTGAATGACATTCTTTTTTATTGATGTTTATTTCAGGTATTTATTTTTATTTCAAATTAACACAAGGGCACAATTTTTTAGGTTACAGTGTCTCCAATTCTAAAGTAAAGTTCAAGTTGTAGTTAAGCCCTTCACCCAGTGGGCACACTGTACACCTTAGGTGAGATCTTGCCAATCTCCCTCCATTCTTCCCCTTGCTAGACTATATTTGTGTTTTATCATTTGTGTGGGTATGTAATTGTTTATATATAGTATCAGGTAAATTGGATTCTTTTTTTTCCATTCTTGAGATACTTTATTAAGAAGAATGTGTTTCACTTTCATCCAGGTAAACATAAAATATGTAAAGTCTCCATCTTTTCTTATGGCTGAATAGTACTCCATGGTATACATATGCCACAGTTTGTTAATCCATTCATGGGTTAATGGGAATTTGGGTTGTTTCTGTGACTTGGCAATTGTGAACCGAGTTGCAATAAACATTCTGGTGCAAATGACATGAAAAAATGGTCATCGTCTCTAATCGTCAGAGAAATGCAAATCAAAACCACTCTGAGATACCACCTAACTTCAGTGAGATTAGCCCACATCATAAAATCCCAAATCTGCAGCTGGTGGCATGGATGTGGAGAGGAGGGAACACTTCTACACTGGTGGTAGTGTTGTAAACTAATATAACCTTTATGAAAAGCAGCATGGAGAATTCTTAAAGAATGAAAAGTCGACCTTCCATTTGATTCCATAATTCTAGGTATCTACCCAGAAGAACAAAAATTGTTGAAAGCTGGGCGGCACCTGTGGTTCAGTGGGCAGGGCGCTGGACCCATATACCAAGGGTAGTGGGTTCAAACCTGGCCCCGGCCAAACTACAACAACAACAAAAAATAGCTGGGCATTGTGATGGGCACCTGTAATCCCAGCTACTCGGGAGGCTGAGGCAAGGGAATCGCCTAAGCCCAGGAGTTGGAGGTTGCTGTGAGCTGTGTGACGCCACGGCACTCTACTGTGGGCTGTAAGGTGAAACCCTGTCTCTACAAAAAAAAAAAAAAATATTGAAAGCCATTTTTTTATGACATAAGGAACTTGAGGTCTAAAAAATTTTATTTGCCCGAGGTCACAGAGATTGTATGTGCCGGAAATAAGACTAGACCTAGGTTTGTTTAATTAAACCAGCCCTCTGATTCCCCTAAACACCCCTTCGTAACATCACCAAGTTTGTTTTTCAGGGATTAAAGATCCCTGAAAAATACTTTGAGATTAAATGCATTTTTAAGTATTTATGGAAGAGACTTGATAAATACCAGCCTCTGACCTGTTGGGGAGTGAGGAGAACCAAGGAAGATACTTGTGAACACGAGGGTTTTATAGTATATTCTCTAGTCTAAATGTGAGCTCCTTAGAGGGATATTTACTGAGTGGGAGATAAAAATGCCAGGAGTTTTGTTTTTAAAGATTTTCATCATCTATGTTAGCATAGTCCTCATACTTAATAGAAAATTAGATATCAAACCTGAAAAATTGATTGGGGATTTATTTAAAAATTTGACAAGGCCTTCCATTTTTCCTTTTTCTTTTTTTAGGGAACTCTAGAAAAGGTTGCCAGTGTGCATTTTCTTGATCTTCTCTCACTGTGTTAAACTCACTGTGTTAAAATATGGACCCTGTTGCAATATTTCTTAAAGAATTGCTTTTAAATGACATTTGAAAAGCACCTATATTGTTCACATAGTTTTGTTTCTGGATAAATATTCCTCTACTTTATGGAAGTGACTTATAAAAGAGACTCAGATAAAGGAAAAAATAAAAGTGAAGTTCACATGGTGTCTCATTTGCTGAGATAACCCAGCAGGGAAGTATTTCCATAAATCAACCAGAGTGTTTTCCTTTGCAAGCCAGAGAGAAAACGGCTCTTGAGTTTTGCACCTGGGGCATTTGTCACCCACAGGTAATTTCCCAATGGAAGGATAAACAAATCAAATTATTTAGGAGTCATACCACATTTTAGAAAACAATGTAGGGGATGGGATTCAGACTGTGCAATGTGTGTCCTACTCCTTTCCACTGGTATTCATTAGTCAGTTTCCATGGGACGTTGGTATCTGGTTGCTGCGTTTAGGACCCCCATTGTCTTCACATGTGTACAAGATCATGTGTGCTTGTTTGTCAAAGAAATTTTTCCAACTGACATTTACTCTCTGACTCAATTCTGCCCTTCTTTTCAGGTGCTTTATGGCCCCCGTCCAGAGCTATATGGATCTCGTGGGATCCTGAGTAGTTCTCGCCCCTTTGTCCTGGTCTTCCACCACACCTGGGAAGCAACCCCAGGACACGGCTGTGCCTGGGAGGGATGCAGGCCCTGCTGCTGCCTTGCTCTTGGCTCACAGGTGGAGTCAACCCTGAGGGGACAAAGTGGATAGATGAAAGTCCTCTGTGACACGCACCATCGATCACACTGTACCTGGAGCATGCCTTGTCTCTGGATGCTTGGTTACCAGGACAATAAATGTTCTTCTTGTTAAACCAGTTGAATGAGATGTCTATAAATGGCAGCCAACAACACTGACAGGCTCAGGAAGGGCTGGACAGCCCCTGAAGCACTCCAGCCAGGCATCTGCGATGTTGCATTGTCTGGCAGCCTGTCCAGCTTGCATCCATCTCTTACAACTTGAAAATGACAACTGCTGGTGGCTACCAGATTTAGCAAGTAAACCTAGAGGATAGCCAGTTAAGTTTGAATTTCAAATAAAAAAACATAATTTTTATAGCATAAGCATGGCCTAAATATTGCATGGGACACATCAACACAAAAAAGTTATTCCTTCTTTACTGGAAATTTAATTTAACTTGGCATCTTGTATCATATCTGATAACCCGACTATAGGCCCCTGAGGAGACTTTCTGGGGTGCTTGTGAGGGTGCATGGGTCTTGTCCATCCTGGAGTCCTGAAACCATATTGGTGTGGAACTCATTTTTAATTAAAGAGCTTTCTCTGGGGGAACTCTTTCTGAATTATTGAAAGAGAATCATGGAGTTTCTTGCTGGACATTGGGCCTTTCCCTAGCAGGCAAGGTGAGTCCTCCAAGCCCTGTCCTTCCTTCATTGTACCATCTGGCCTGTGGTCTGGGATGTTCCATCTTTACTTCTTTCTTATACTCTTTCTGCACAACCCCCCATCACCTTAGGCCAACCCAGGGGACATGGGGCTGTCACACCCAGCAGGTGGATGGGGCCTTTTTGGGAGTATTTGCTCATCGGCTCGGTAGCAGGAATGCCTTTCCGTGTGGATCCCTTGAAGCATGAGGGCAGAGGCAAGGCTGGGAGTTTACTGCCCTGGAAGCTCTCAGGCTCCCGCATCTGGGCCTGGGTTTTGTATCTTATTCTCTGGATTCTTGGCTCAGGACCCCGCTCCCCACAGCCCACCCTTGAGGGAAGTGAAGCAAATTCCTTTTTCCCTTAGTTGAGATAAGATTGGACTGTTAAGCAGACACTTTTCTTATTTAGCAAACAGGGCAGTCAAAGCAAAGAGAGTAGTCTGAAGCATATAAATGGCTCCATCTGCAGAGGCCATGTTCTGATCCTAACTCCTCTGTCACAGAACAGCCTGCTTGGCCCAGATATGAAGAATCCAGGTAGGACCTTTCCTGTCTCTTCAACCCCTCCAGGGCCTGATGAGCACCTGAGAGAGACCTGGGTGGTGCTGCCTGAGGTTGGCTGTGACCTTCACATGCACCTAATACCTGCTCCCACCTCCTA
This sequence comes from Perodicticus potto, assembly GCA_963574655.1. Lineage (NCBI taxonomy): Eukaryota > Metazoa > Chordata > Mammalia > Primates > Lorisidae > Perodicticus > Perodicticus potto. The sequence goes on from CAUYRH010077603.1 coordinate 10,813, forward strand.
AGGCACAGTTCACCCCCTTACCCTGAGAGACACCTTGAAGGACCTCTCCCCCTGCTGGCCCAGCTCTCTCTTCTGCCCTAGGAGTCCTCATAGCTCTGTCTCCATTTCCCTCTGTCCAGCTGGGTCCCTTCAGTGAAGACCCGTCCTTTCCAGAGGCTCCGGGGCTGCAGGGAGCACGTGCACCCTTGGAGTCAGCCCCCGCCTTTCCCCTTAGCCGCCTTCTCTCTTCCCATTTTCTCTTCAGCCTCACTGTCCCATCCCCACCCCCTACTGCCCAACTGGCTCCCACTCTGGCTTGGTGAGAAGCCTCTGGCCCTCAGCTCATTTGCTGCAAAGATAAGAATCTTAATCACAGATGTCATAGTCTTCAAAGAGCAGCAGTGAAGTATGATTTTATTTGGTTGCTAAACCAGGTCAGGCTCCCTTCCTTGGGGTTATAATAGCAGAGGGGAGCAGAGAGAGAAACCTGTTCATCAACAGGAGTTGCCGGGAGATTTTCCAGAGTTCTCATTCTCACTCGACGACCATTTACTGAAGGTTTACAGATGTGACAATTTATTCTTTCCACAGTTATTTTTTTTTTAAATGAAGCAAGTGCAATGTTCATGTACCATTACCCTCTACCCAGCATTGTGCCCATCACGGGGCTGTCACCCTTATGTCTTTGTTATGGGCTGGGTTGTGTTCCCCTAAAATCCTAATGTTGAAGCCCTAACTCCAGTTTCTCTGAAACGGGACCTTTAAAGAGGGGACTCAGTTAAAATGAGGCCATCAAGGAGGGCCCTAGCCCCGTCTAACTGAAGTCCTTATGAGAGGAGGAGATGGGGACACAGAGGCACACAGAGAGAAGACCACGTGAGGACACAGCAGGAAGGTGGCCGTCCACAGCCCAAGGAGAGAGGCCTCGGGTGAAACCGACCCTGCTGCCACCCTGATCTTAAACTTACAGCCTCTAGAACTGGGAGAAAGTAAATTTCTGTTGTTTAAGCCTGCCTGTCTGTGGTACCTTGTTACGTCAGCCTGAGCACACTAATGTGGTTAAAATCACACATCAAGGTTATCATCTTTCTGGCTGGTATGAAACTTCTGGGGGTGGGTGGTGAGGGAAGTGGGGAGGGGTCTGAGGTAATCCCCAGCAGCATCCCATGTGGGGTTGCTCTCCTGGCCCAGACCCCTTGCCCTCCTTTCAAAGCCTCTGTAGTCACTGCCATGTGCTAATGATAGAAAGGACCAGTAGGAAGGAGGGAATGGGGGTTCCTTAAGACACCAGAGGAATATTCTCTGCTCAGTGTCCCAGTGATGAGGGTCTGGCTTCCCAAATTTTATGACAGCTATGCTTTTTAAAAAATTCCAATAGAGTATGAAGGAAATAAGGTAAAATTGAGGAAATGGAGGAGAAACTCAAATTCAATAGTAATAATATCACTTTTTATTCACAAAATGCCTCAGAGGCTTCAAAGTCCTCCATGCTGGATGGTCACTATCGCCCCCATCTGGAGAAGAGAGCAAGTGTTATAATCATTCCCATTTCACAGATGAGGACAGTGAAGGCGAGCATCTTACCCAATGCCCCCCAAAGAGTAAGGTGTAGAGATAGAACTCAGATTCTTGACTTGGAGTTACACCATGTTAAGGGGCTCCATGTCTTCTTGGGGCCACTCCCTTGGTGAAAACTCAGATTCTTCCCCTGCCACCCTGGTGGAGTGTGGGATCCCAACAGCTACGCAGCGCCCACGGTTCCCTCTGCTCTTCAGCTTCCCCTTCCTCCTGGTGGTGCAGCATTGTGTGATTTTGCTGGGTCGACAGCGATAATGCACTGTGACAGTCTGCAAGACTTCTCCGATTTGAAGCCAAGCTGAAAGTTAAGGGTGGGTGTACTTCTGCCACACTCAGGCTGGCTCCATTTAAAATTAAAGCTCAGTGTGTCATCTTTTTAAGGTTCACAACTTACTATATAGGGGGAAGGAAAGCTCTTGCTCTAGTGATTAAGTTTCTGGGAAGATCACCTTTTAGCACGGTTGTGAAAGGGTTGCCACTGGAAGGCAGGGGTATTTATGAAATGTGAGCTGGAGTTCTCTTTCCTAAGCCCTTTAGTTCATGTGCACAGTGCTATGGCATTTGTCATGAGAAGGGCATTTCAGAGCTCTCGGGTCAAGTGCAATAAACTGGTAAACAGCAGCCTGCCACTGAAGTGCAGATTTTTCTTTTTATGCTTAATGGTTATTTATACTGTCGCTCACCATCCACGCTTGTTGTTGCTCTGGGCTTTCTGCTCTTCAGCTGTGGCAGAGAAAATAGCTGGGTTGGGGTTTGGAAACTGTTCTGGCCTTGACTCTGAATTGTTGGCTCCCAGGCTCCCTTGCTGCCAGGCAGCCTCTCCTTGAGACACGTGGAGATAATAACCTCAAATGTGGATTTAAAAGCCTCCAGGAGCAGCAGTGAGTTATTATTTGGTCTCTAAAATTGCCTCTTGGTTAAGTGCTAGTTTCAGCCTTCCTAGGCCACATTTCTCTTAGGGAAATTCAGAAAACCTCTGTCCTCTTTATGGCCACATTCTCCCAGCAACCAAATGTCTTTGCAAATCAGGACGTTTAGTGAATGTCTTTGCAAATCAGGACCTTTTGTGATCTGGGGAGAAATCTGGGAAGGTTCATGTACTGGCCAAAATGAATCAAATATGGTAAATACTCATTCTTTGGAGTTTCTCCTCTCCATTGATTTGGAATTCATGATATCTTAGGCTGAGATGAGTTACAGGCAAAGGGGGCAGCCTCTAAGGTAGCCCCCAGTTTAGTCTCCTCCCTTGAGTGTGGTGGTCCTTGACATGCTTTTAACTTATGGAGTAAAGCAAAGGTGGTGACTGCCAAACTGGGTTATGTTTCACATGGAGGACTGTCTACCCAGCAGATGCACGCTTGCTCTGGGGCTAGCTCTGAAGGATGCCAGCTGCTGGACTGTGAACTACCTATGCAGAGGGCAGCTGCTGGCTGGCAGCCAGCAAGAAATCAGAAACTCTCAAGGCTGTGTACAGTGGCTCATGCCTGTAATCCTAGCACTCTGAGGGGGTGAGGTGGGTGGATTGCTTGAGTTCAGAAGTTTGAGACCAGCCTGAGCAAGAGTGAACCTCCAACTCTACTTTAAAAAATAGAAAAAACTACACAGTTATTCTGTGCATGCGTGTAGCCCCAGCTACTGGGGAAGTTGGGACAAAAGGATCACTTGAATCGAGGAGTGTGAGGTTGCTGTGAGATATGATGCCACCACAGCACTCTACCCAAGGTGACAGAGTGAGACTTGGTTTCCGAAAACGAAAAAAAAAAAAAAGAAATATGAAACTCTCCATGCTACAACCACAGGGAAATGAGTTCTTTCAATAACATGAGTGAGCTGGGAAGTGAACCATCCCCTGCTGAGCATCCAGATAAGAACACAGCCCCCATGCCCAGAAAGTAGGTGATAATACATGTATGTTGTTTAAGGCTGTTCGCTTTTTGGTAATTTGTTACAAAGCAATAGATAACTAATACAAAAAGTCTGCAGAATACATAAATAAGGAAAGCAATGTCATAGGATCAGTGTTCAGCCACTAAAGAAGGCGATCTATGTAAGCCTTTTTGAAAGCACCAATTGTGCTTGACTTCTTAGGCACCTTTTAAAGAAAATGCAGAAGAAATGCTTCAAGGCAAATATGGGAAAAGCAATGGATTTGTCACTTCCCACATACGTGCTCTTGCAGAAAAAGCAATCCCGACAAGGATGTTGTGAGCACTGAGGCCATGATGGAGGCATGCTGGCCATTGGACACATAAGGAAGCCACTGCAGCTGAAGCAGAGTGGGTCAGGAGGACAGGGGAGGGGGGCAGTTCTGGGATGGAAGGGAGGGGTGCTTGAGGTGTTGACTAGTCTCTGCAACCTCTATAAAGACTTTGGCTTTTAGGCTTGGAAACTATTCAAGGAGTTAAGGAGTGGTTGGGAGAATGATATGCCCTGATCCATTCTAAAGCTGGCTGTGCTCAGTCCTAATATGTGGGTTGTTTAGAAGAAAGCAGACATCGGGATGCCAGGGATTTTTAATCATTTCTGTATCCCTCACACTACTTAGCACAATGTCTGACATATTAGCTGCCCAGGAAGTGTTTGTTAAATTGAACTGAACGTGTATACCATCTGTTATTGCTGTGAGATTTTTGACATTCCGAAGAGTTGAAGTTCCAAACATTCTGTTGGTTCCCTTTGTTCTAGCACCCAGCAGGGGTAAGAGGGATGGAAGCCCTGCTGCCATATTAGGGGTGGCTGCACAGTCACCCCTCCCCAAGGTCTCTCCATCTTTGGGCTCAGGCCTCAATGGGTCACCATGAAGAGAATGGGGGATGGGAGGGTCTAGGCAGTGCTGACAGCTGTGCCAGGAGGCCTCTGGCTCCTAAGTATCCCTGAGGATAGGGGTGGTCTCTAGTGGCTCCTTGGAGCTCAGCTCAGGAGGTTGCACCCAGAGGGACTTAGTTCCTAAGGACATTGCCACCGTGCAAGTGAGGACCCTGTCACCAAGGTCAAGCAGCACCTGCTGGCCTCTGCCTCTGCACCCTCACTCGCCAAGTCTTAGAGGCAGCAGGAATGGTGCCAGTCTGGGCAGGAATTCTGTTATTTACTCTTTCATAAAACACGTTTTCTAACTGATGAGACACAGAAAATCTTGCATCGAAGGATCCTGAGTGATTCCATTCACAGCACCCAGCTCCCTTCCCCACTAGGAGATGGACTGGCAGGCCTGTAGAATCCAGCAGGGTTCCCAAAGTGCGCAGGGCCCTTCCTCACCCCAGACTCCATTCAGGCCCATCAGAATCCTTGTTGTCAGGTCACTGCAGAAAACCAGTGACAGCGTTTCACATGGTTCTTGTTCTCCTCCTCGGACCCTATAGGGCCACTTGCCTGTGTTCCTATAAGTGCAGAGGATCAGGAGGCCTGAGCCCACTCATAGAGCTTAGTCACACCTGCTCTCAGAGGCCCACATGCTACTCATGTGGCCCACGTGAACCACAGAACCATACTGAGGCCGAAGATAACATGATGGCAACTGCCCTTGAAAAATACCTACATTCTTCTTATAAAAGCACAGAGTGGGGGTTTCTCTTTATGTATTGGCATGAGTTAATTTTTTTAATGGTAAAAGATGATGCATCTTCTCAAATAGACTTTACATAGAAGCCAGTGTTTATAAAGAAAATACTCAACTCTCCAATGGATTTATTCACTCATTCATTTATTTATTTGAGACAGAGTCTCTTTCTTTTGCCCAGGCTGGAGTTCAGTGGCACAGTCATAGTTCACTGCAATCTGGAACTCCTGGGCCAAGTGATTCTCCAACCCCAGCATCCTGGGGTCTACAGGTGCACACTGACATGCTTGGACAATTTTCAAACAGGTGCAGATGAAGGTTCAAACTTACAGTCACCTAGGAGGAATGAATCTAGAGATCTAACGTACGGAGTGGTAACTATAGTTAATAATATCGCATTGCTTATGCTGGAAATTTGGCAAGAAAGTAGATTACAGGTGCTCTTATCACAAAAGAAAAATAGGAGAAAGGCAAAAGGTTACTATTTGAGGAGATGGATATGTGCATGGGCTTGACTGTAGTAATCATCTCACTATGTATACGTGTATCACGATATCACATTGTACACCTTAAATATATACAATGAGAGAAGGCAGTTTTAACTTCAAAAAAGAGAAAGACACATCTGAGCTCTCTTTCCACTGTGTGAGCACAGTGAGAAATCTCTTCTGCAAGCCAGGTAGAAAGGTCTCCCCAGAAACTGAATTGGTCAGCACCTTGACCTTAGACCTCCAGCCTCCAAAAGTATGAGAAAATAAACACTTGCCATGGCATTTTGTTAGGGCAGCCCAAGTAGACTAAGACAACATCCAAAGGCCATGAAACCCACATGCTGTTTACAATGTCTTGAATAAGATCTGAATGCTTTACATCATCCACTCATTTCATCCTCACAGACCAATGAGGTAAGTATTGTCTTCACCCCATCGCAGAGATGAAAATGGGCATATGGAGGTTAGATGTATCCAAGTTCATAGAGCTGGTATGAGCAGGATCTGGGCTTTGCTCCCTGGCCATCTGACTCCAGAGCTTGGAGGATCAGCCACTGGGCCTTAGTGCCTATGGAGTTTTAATCCTAGAAGCCTAAGACACCACTGCAGTCAGAAGGGCCAGACACTGTCAGATTTCCTTTACTAGTGGCCTAGAGTTGCTGCCTCTCAGTCCCTCTGTGAGGCTATCCCTGTAAGTGCAGGTCAGTGACAGGGCAAAGAAACTAGTCTAAGGGGCTGCTGGTTTAGGGGATCAGAGTGAAGCCACAGAAAGTTCGGGCCTCCTGTTGATACATTGCACGCCCTCCTTGGCCTTTTTCCCTCTTCCTGAGCCCTTCAAGGGTGTTTAGTCATTTCTAGGACTTGTGACTCAACAGAGCTGCAGACCTAGGGATTCTGCAAGCCTTTTTACCTGTCCTGGTCATTCTGAGGGGCTTCTTGCTGCCAAGGTACAAATGGCTAACCTTCCTTACCTGCTTCTTAGGGAGGTCATAGTTCACTGCCATCCACAGGTGACCAAGGTGAGGCCCAAGCTGCGTGCAGAGTGCCCTGCTAATGACCTGGGCTGTCACACTGCTGTCACTCTCTCCAACACCAAAAGTCATTGTTTTAAAGGAAGAAATCACACACTGAGATGGAGCAAGTAAGCAGTTTGAGAACAACATCTGTGTCACTCAGGCTCCCTGGGAGGCTTAAAACACTGTTTATTGAAACAAACAAAGTGTCCACCAGGCTCAACTTTTCTCAAATGACAAGGAGCAGAGCAGCAAGAGGGCAATTTAGTAATAGCTCCATTACTGCAGCACTAATAGAGGAATATGCACATGAGGAAAGGTCAACCAGTTGAAAGAAAGAGCTTTCAATATTAGTTTTCTCCTTTGCTCTTTTCCTAATATTTGACTTTTATTGTGGATTTTAAATCTTTTTTTTTTCCACAAGAACTTTGTAGCATACAGAGCTAGTTAATAAAATTTCTATCTTATCAAGCATTAAAACTGCCATTTCAAAAACCTAGCAGGATAGTATGTGCAGTATAAGTACATATTTATTTTATTGGCTGTATTAAGTGAATGATGATGTATTGGGCACATACAATACTTTATATATATATTTTTTCCTTTAAGCTTCCAAACTTGATTTGTTTTACAGATGGGAAAACACAAGGGCAGAGAATAGAGTAATTCATCCAAGGTACTTTGGTGGGTGCTCAAGAGATCAGAAAGAGCAAGAGATATTCCCTCTCTACCGTGTTAGGACACACCAGAAGATGACAGTCTGCAGTCAGCGGGAGAGCCCTCCCTAGGAAATGAGTCAGCCAGCACCTTGACCTTGGACTTCTCACCCTCCAGAACCATGACCAACAAATATCTGTGACTTACACCACTCGGTCCATGGTATTTGTTACAGCAGCTTAAGCTGACTAATACAGGAGGCTCATAAGAGAGCAAAGCACTCCTGGTAAAGAGAACAGCAGGATGAAGGCAAAGAAACTGGAACGTTCAGGAGTCTTCAAGCATGATAGATTCTCAACAATCTTAGATTTGATATCCATTGTCTTTGCAGTATTTGAGTGAGCAGTTTGGCAGTACTTGAATGAATAGTCCTTGGTGAGTGCTCACTTGTAACCTGTGCAGGAGGAAAGGTGATTGTGTGGTGTGGGAGCACACCCCCTTAGCTTCTGCATCCCAGCAGTTCATTCAGCACCCAGCTTGATTTCAGTTTCATAAAGATCCTGTAAGCAAGCTATTTTACAGACAAGGAAATAAGAAAATTATATGTTAGAATGATATTCATGACTTTAAGCATTCATAAAGGTGTCTGAGTGAATCTTCTGTGGGTGTCAAGGCTCCTTGTAGGTCTGAGATTCCTCTTGCCCTGCGCCTAACAAGTATGCATTGATTTCTTGCTGTTCCCCCTTCATTTGCCACATATTTCTTACTGAGCAGTCTTGCTCTGTGCCAAGTATATGCTGATGACAAAAGATTGTGGTCCCCACCATCATGGAGCTCACAGAGTGGTGAGGAGGGAGCTAATAGATGAGGAAGCAAGTGTGTTTATTGTGATTTCTGATCCATGCTGCTAAGATAAAGAGGCGGGATTACAGGTCAGAATACAATGGTGGGGACAGGCAGTAGGTGGAGTCTGCAAAGGACTCTCTGGGAGGTGAAGATGAACAAACCTGTCCTCTCTGGGAGGAATCACAGACAGAGGAAGGATGTGTTTGAGGAGTCTCAGACCAGAGCCTGCAATGTTGGAGGAATGGAAAGGGGAGAGTAGAGAATGTAATTAATGAAGGAGGATGAGTATAAGATGCCTGGAGAAGAAGGGCAGGGGCCAGACCAAGGTCTCCAGAGGAGGAGTTTGGAGGTGATGCCGCATGAAATTAAAAGTGTCAGAGGGCTTTTCAATAGCATGATCCAGTTTCCACTTTAAAATCATCTTTTTGGCTCTTGTGGAAAGTTCACAGTAGGGCACAAGTGTATGCCCAATCAGAACCTGGGTTCCTAAAACTGGCTGTAGATTGGAACCCCTTGGAGAGGGGCACAGAATAATACTGACTGAGGAGTCTTCCTACCTCCAAGGATTCTGATTTAATTGGTCTGGGATATGTCCTGGAATTTTTACAATCTGCTCAGGTGATTCTCTAGGCTGAATCTAAAAGGTTGAAGATGTGGCCTAGTGGAATCTGATGGCGTGGCCTGTACTAGGGCAGTGACTATGAGAAACTGAGTCTTGAACAGATACTTGAGATACATTTAGGGTAGAAATAGCAGCTTTGTAGGCACTCAGTCAGGAATGGGAAGGGAGCAGTTGGTACTAATGTAAGGCCTGAGCTATAGGCAGACACTGGGGAGGCATCAGTATTTGGGTTGGTATTTAAAACCACAGAAATAGAATCAATCACACTGGAGGGGAAACAGAAGCAAAGAAAGTGGCCAAGTGTGGGGCCCTGAGGGCTGGCAGTGGAGGAGTTAGCTGCATAAGTGGCTGCGAGCAAGAAGCCAGGAGGTGAAGGGCATCCTGGAAGGAGGGCCGTGAGGGATGGGCAGGGATGGGGGGGAACCGGGCAGAGGCACAAGCACACAAAGTTAAGATGAAGGGAGGATGGGCCCACAGTGTTGTTGAAGGCTGTTGGCATTTTCAGGTGTGAGTAAGGACAGAAGCCCGAACAGAATGAGATCAAGGATGTATCAAAGCTGAAAAAAATGGAGAAAAATTGTGTAGAAAGTTATTTTAATAACTCAGACTATAAAGAGGAACAAAGAGATAACGTGGTGGGTGAAGGAGGATGTGGTGATGAGGGAAGGTCTCCTAAGGTGGGAAGTACCAAAGCAGGGTCCTGTGTTGAAAGGATAGCTCCAGATGCTGAGTGGGAGAGAGTGAGGCAATATAGCAGGTGGGAGAGGGAGGGATTGTCCTCATCACCTTCGTGGTCCTCAGGGGAGGACAGACCTCATCCAGATGGTGCCTGGGGCAGCAGGAGGGACAGGCCACTGACAGGAGAGACTACCTCCTCCACTGCATCTGGAGGAAGAACTAGGAAAGGGACAGGCATGGGGAGCTTTGTAAATTAGTTATGGGAAAACAAGGGCACTCTTAGCTGATAAATTTCATTTTCTCAGTTAAGTATAAATAAGCAGAGAGGAGCTGCAAGTGAAGGGCCAGGCTGAGCTCAAGATGGAAAGGATAGAGGCAGGGAGGTTTGAGGTGTTTAGAGAGGGCATGAGGCCATCATTGGGGAAGGAGGGAGAACACACTTATTAGAGAGGGTTGTGAATCTGGGGCAGCTTTGCGTGTCCATTTGAGGAGAAGGATGACACTATGAAGGTGTGCCTTTTGTTTACACCAATAAGGCTTAGAAACACAGAGACAGGAGATGGTGGGCTTCATCCCAAGCTTGGGAAAAAGACTTGGATTTGCCAGTCTTTGCTGATTTTTAACAAGATCTGTCTGAATAAAGAATGAGGGAAGGAGCTGGATTGCAGGTGGAAGTGGCACTAGGGGGCACGTGGCCCTGGAGGTGGGCTGCTCCATTTCTGTTCAGGACAACCTGGCTGTCAGCCTGCAGCCACTGTACCTCTCACTGCTCCCTGAGCCCTTGACAAGACCCTGCTCTCCCGGGCTGCTCCCAGCCAGTGGCTGTGGGTTGTACATAATGGTGGAGGAATTGGACTTATTTGGATTTTTAAAACAATATTTGTATTGATTTTCTGTTGTTTATGTAAAAAATAACTACATAGTTACTGAAAACAGCACACATTTCTCATCTCACGGTTTCCATGGGGTGAGAGTCTAAGCCATGCTTAACTGGGTCCTCTGTTTAGGGTCTCACAAAGCTCAAATCGAGGTGATGAATGGGGCTGTCTCATCTGAGGGTCCTCTTCTAAGCACAGGGAGCGGTAGGCACAATTCAGTTCCTTGCAACTATTGTGCTCATGGCCACTTGCTTCTTCAAAACCAGCAGAAGAGAGAGTCTCTTATCTCTGGAGCAGCTTCTAAAAGGGCTGCCCAGGGTAAACTCTCTTTCTATTAATGTGAAGTCGACTGGTTACATCATTACAAAATCTCTAACCTGGCCAGATCATGTAACCTAACTAACCACTGAGAGGCAGATCTATTGTATTCTGGACCCCCACACTCAAGGGGGCTACATAGGACAGGTACACCAGGAGAACAGCAATCACTAGGCCGGGGTGGAATTCTGCCTACTGCAGAATTCGTTTCATCCCTATCAGGTGAAATGGGGAAAAAAATTACTTTTGTTATTTTCTGATTGCAAAAGTAACTAGAATCTGGATGGGTGGAGGGAGGGTGATTGGTGGGATCACACTTATGGTGCATCTTAGAAGGGTACAAGTGAAAATTACTAAATGCAGAATATAAATGTCTTCATATAGTGATTAAAAGGCCATGAAGGCAATGTTAAATAGTTCAATGAAAATATTTCAGATTGTATATGAAGTCAGCACATTGTGCCCCATGATTGCACCAATGTACACAATTATGATTTAATAAAAATAAAACAAATTTAAAAAAAGTAACTAGAATCTATAGAGAGGTACAAAGAAGGAAATTAAAATCCACTCATAATATCACTCCTCCCTCCAATGGTAAACGCCATTATAATTGTGATTTATTTGTCTATGTATAATGGTACCATCATTTAGAATGACTTTTAAAAAAAAATTTGCCATGAGGTTAAATGTTCAACTCATTGACTCTTCCCTTTTACACTTTGGTTGCTTCCATTTTTTTTTTTAGCTATTTCAAATTATGTTGATGAATTTACTTTAGCACATTTAAATGCTTGTTCAGAGCCCAATAGTTACTGGAAGCTTTGGGGGCAGAGAAGCTGAAAAAGGCATAGCCAGACACCAATAACAAAATCAATCAGAAATGAAAAGCATCGCCAATTTGAGCAAGTCAGACGAAAAATTGCATTAGTTTTTATTTGAACATAGTTCTTTTCACAAGCATGTATTGAGAGGAAAGTAAGGGGGCATCATGTAAATGGGTGATGACGTTTATCTCAGGTCACCCAGACTTCCACAGTCACTGCCTGGCACAAGGACTGTGTTGTTCTGTCAATATAGCTTCATCAGAGTTCCTGGAGCAAAAGTTTGGACTGAGAGGAAGAGGGTGAGGAAAAGGGGAGATGAGCTGGGATTGGGCGGGAAGGCAAAGCAGGAGGTCCATGAGGAAAGAGAAAAGGAAAGAGCATGAATTCCCTTTGTGGGAGGATTGGGTAGCTGAGCAGACAGCCCTGGCTGGCACAAATGCCTCCTGTGGTAATGAGCTCAATAAAGGGATTTAACACAGATTGATCTTTGAGTCTGTGGGTTTGGGTTTAGCCTTGGTGGTCAGTTTACTGCAGCTCCTCTGCATGGTGAATACTCTGCTTTGTGCACAGTGGTGACTCTAGGCCACACCTAGTCTCTGTCATATGGGGCTGAGTTTCTTATTCAGGTGCACCATGGCTCTGTTTTGGCCCTGTGCAAGGGTTTAGTTCCCAAAAGGGCTACTAGGGTCTTGCACCTGAGATCCCTGTTGAGCATCCCTGTAGAGTGGGAGCTCTGGGATGGCAGTGCATTGTTTGTAATTTTGGAATTTCCTTGGGGTGGGTGTGTTGGGGGTAGAAGGCAGGTGTGTTAGACCAGGGAAAGGGCAAGAACGCTGGGCCAGATATAAATGGGTCGCTTCTGAGTGGTCTCTGCAGTTGGGCCACTGTAAAACTCTAGGGAAGCTGGACCTTGGTGTATTTACACCTGACACTCCGGGCAGCACACATGTGTTGTCTTCCCAGGTGCAGTGAGAGCAATTTCTCTCATGACAGCTATGCCCAGGTCTTTTGCTGTGTTTTGTCTCCTCTGAGAGCACATTGCTATTCTCCTAGAAGGGAGTATGGCTTCCTTGTCTCCCCTACCAACCCAGCCCTCTCTCTCTCCCCCTCCTCCACCAAAACCTCTCTTGGAGAGTCCTGTAAGAGTGGCAGAGTAGATTCACATGCTAATTAATGCCTAGGGCCTCCACTAGCAACCACCTCAAAGCAAGCATTGCTTTTTCTTTTCCCTGTTGTAGTCACGCTGAGAACCCTAAGCCTGATGAGGCAAGTGTGAGCATGTGTTTTGGGAAGAATGACTCACTGGTCTGTCTTCTTTAAATCACTGGCAAGTGGCTTTTCTTCTAGGATTTCTAAAATCCCGTGCTTCTCACCTCTACAGCAGCACTTGAAGGACCAAGCATAGGTGTACAGCAGTGTTTCTCAACAGGGGTGATTTTGCTCCTCAGGGGACATTTGACAATGTCTAGAGACACTTTTAGTTAGCAATACTGGGGGTAAGGGCGGGGCATATGTGTGCTACTCACATCTAGTGGACCAAGGCCAGAGAGCCTGCTGAACATTCTGCAATGCACAGGACAGCCCCTCCCACAATCAAGTGTTAAAAGAGTGCCAAGTTTGAGAAACCCTGATATAGATCAAAGTATTGTCACTATTACCAGAAAGTGTGGCTTCTGAGTTTACAAGGTAGAAGTCTGCATGGGAGCCGTCTGCCTGAACTCTATTTAGGGAAAGAACCATGACCTACTTTTTAGCACTTTCCCTAAAGCAAGATCAGTCAAAACAATTCAAATATCCCTAATTTGAGAGAAAACAAACAAACAAATGTCCAAATCTATTTGCCTAGAGGGGGTTAAAGGGCTCATTTACATAACAACGAGACACAGGAAACAAAGGCCTGGAATTGCTTCACCAAGATAGTCCTTTGACAAAGAGCCCTGAGCTGGGAAAACCAATATATTCCCCATCCTCTTCAGATGTGTGCACCACGCAGGTGTACAGCAATGCTTATTTTTTTTTTCTTTTTAAACAGAGGTGACATTTTACTTTGTTGTCTAAGTTAGACTCTAATTCTTGGGCTCAAGTGATCCTCCTCCCTCAGCCTCCTGAATGTCTGGGAAGGGAGTTGGTTGAGTTGATAAAATAGCCACTGAGTAGAAGACCTGTCCTTTCCTGGCTGGAATGTGAACATGTTTAGCCCCTGAGATCCTCACTTTTTTTCATCTGTAACAAGAGAATGGTGATACCTGTCCTGGATAATTCTGGGGCTTGTTCTTTCTTTTATAATGTTTCTTTCTTTCTTTCTTTTTTTTTTTTTTTTGAGGGGACATAGTTGAAAACCTAACTTTATGTGACCGAGCAACAATTATATAAAAAAGTGCTTTTGAAAGCTGGTATATGTGATGATGAATTGTAAAAGAGAGGTGTGAAACAAAGGGAAAATTATGGTGGTAGATATTAACACATTTATGTCAGAGATTGAAATTTTTACATGAAATTTATATATGTTACCTAGAAAAATTCAAGGAACAAGAATTTGAAGAGAAAAAAATTTTATTTTATTCCATTGTTGAGTTATGTGACATTCCAAAAGTGGAACACTAGGCAAAACACTTTACTACATTGTACATCATGTATAAAATCATGTTTCTTATCTCAGGAGGTGGTGACACCTGCTAGTCAGTGTGACATTCAACAGAGCACTTCACATGTAAGGAAATATCACACTTTTCACACCAAAAAATGATGTTCTTATGACATTCAGCATACCACATTTGCTTTCCCTGTTTGACTATCACATGATTTGCGCCATCATTATGTGAGTCAAGGTTACACTTCTGAGAAGGTCTTCCTCTTTGGGCAGATTCTGGCGGATGACCATGGGTCTCCAGGTAATAGCATGCCCCATGTCAACAAACCTCCAGAAAATCCAAAATAAGAAACCATACATTCATCAAAGCTGAAGTACATTTCACTTGGAACAAATTTCATACATCTCTCATTGAGTTGTGCAACTTGGAAAACTTGTCCATTGAGTCCAAATTTGCATTGTCAGCAACATGTGCCACACCTTTGAGGGGCAAAACTCGATTGTAAGAGGGACTTTACCCAACAAATGCAACTAGAGTAACATGGTTTCTTGTACCCTCAATGAATCCCCAACAATAAAAAAATAAAATAAAATAAAATAAAATATAGTTTCAAAGTGGTCACATCTCATGGCAGCACTAATGAGTACACAATGCATATCTGTTGTTTGTTCCCAGAGTATACACCATCTAGGAACTGAGACGTAACCACTCAGAAAAATAATTCCCAGAGAACATTTGAATTCAGAGCTAGTCAAGCCAAAATTTATTCCCTTACTTGCAAGGTATAAGTTGTCAGCAAGAAAAAAGTTCAAGAATTCTGTGGGAGTTCTCATTTCAGAAAAGAAATTGCTTGGTGGTTCCATAACTCTACCTGCTATGGGATGTGCAGTTAGGTCAGCTTTTTTCCATTTGCTAACAACTTTTGTTACTTTTCTTTTTCTTTGGTGGAGGAGGTTGCTGTGCAGTAGACAGAGATGGAATTTCATCATGAAGAGAATCATCTTCAGGTGCATGCGAAGTATTATCTGAGTCAGACTCAACACCATAGCCATATTGAATAAGATATCCAGGTGCATGCAACAAAGATCCTGGCAGATTATTTATTGTTGCCCCTTTGTCATCTCCTAAGTCCTCATCAGAAACAGGTGCTGTAGCATTTTCAAATGGCTGTGTCATAGCACTTGCTTCTGTACTGTCACCTATCTCTAACAGGTCAGTTATTTCATATAAACTTAGAGGTCAAGGCATCTTGAGACTTATAAAATGATTTCAACTGAAAAAAACAAAAGGAAAAAGATATTATTAGAGTATTGCCTAGTGCTCCAAATATGGAATGGCAAAAAATGTCAAATTATTATAACTGATACAACAATGATAACTTTCATATTTATTTTTTATAGCACAATAGCATAACTACTAGAGAAGTAATAGAATAAAGTACTAGTATAAGATATAGTGCAGTAAAAGTGTGTTTACCTGTCTTTGGATGGTTCTTCAAAAATTTTCCAAAACTTCACATCACTTTTTGACAAGCTCCCAGCACCCTGATATCTGCAGCAGTGACTAACTCTGTGTACCACATGGTAACATGTGCCCTCAAGAGGCAGACATGTGTGAAAAATCAGACCACAAATCAGACCTCAGTGATGACCTCGAACAGTAGGATGTAAATAACTCCCATGTCACTACTGTTCTGTTTCAATAGTGGAACATGAGGCATAAGTTGGTTAAGATGAAGCAACTTTTTATTAATTTATAATAAAATCCTCTAAGCTGCATATGCTGAAAATATAACCTAAATTGTCCCCAAATAGTGTTTCTTAAAATTTATTGGATTGATCTTTTAGTGGATTGATCTTCTATGTTTCATACAGCTTATCATGTGTGTTTTGGAATGATGTTGAATTGAAAGCTTGGCTTTCACAAAGGTGTAGGTAAACTCTCATCTCTGCAACATCAATGCATTACTAGGAGGAGTTCCTTTGCAATTTTATTCATCTGACATCCTTCCTTTCGAATCTTTTCATTCTGCAGGTGCACAGTTTGCTTTCTAACCCAGCCCTGGGCCTGATTCAGTAAGGAGGGAATGGGTGTGGGTCTGGGGATCACTTCCAAGAAACCTGGGCTTGACCAACAGGAGGAATCTGAGCTGGAACTCTTGACCACTGGACTCATGTTCTGAGCTGAAAAGCAGACTTTCCACTGCTCTTTGGAACTTGTACTTTATGTTTTCTCTGGTGTCCATCACCCTACTCACAGTCCCCTATAAATTAAAACTTTCTGTCTAAATTCTGGGCACTCTAATATTACATGAATTTCCCTTTCACTTTAAATAAAGGTAGTGCTATGAGCCCTGTTTCTTATGCCTCAGGGAATTGAGTGCTTATTGCTGGCCTGAGGGTGCCTAGAATCTGCATGTTACAGTATAGAAAAGGTCAGAGGGATTATAGATCTAATACAACTTTCTTATTTTATAGGTGAGGAAACTGGTTCTGAGAAGTCCACTCTGAAAACAGCAGAACCAGAACTAGAGCCTCTGTCCTGACTCCTTGCCTGGAGTTTTCTTCACGACACTACATTTTTGGAAACATTTGCATCTACTTGCCTGGCACACACCAATATTTGTCACTAAAGGAGACACAGTAGGTTATTTCATCCCCTTCTTCCATAGAAATAGTTTTTAAACTTGGCACTGGCTGCCCAGGAAAAGCCATTATGTTCTTCAGCCCCCTGTGCTTTGAGCATAGTGTATGATCAAGTTCAGCCCAATGTGCCCCATAGGCAGTGCTGTGTGCCATTGACTTACTTCAGAGGGAGGGGGTGTGTGTGCCCTATCCCTTTCTTCTTTTCTGCTGGGTGGAATGCCAATGTGACAGGCAGCCATTCTGGAAATGAGGGCATCACTGAGCAGAAGGTAAAGGCTGACAGGCAAGGAAACTGTCTTAATCCATAGACTGGGTGACTTAAACAGCAGTCTCACGTTGTTCTGTTGTCTCACGTTGTAGAGACTGGAAGTCTGAAACCAAGGCAGGACCCTGCTCCCTTTGAAGGACTGGGAAGTATCTGTTATGAACATCTCTCCAGATCCTGGTCACTTCTTGGCTTGTGGCTGTGTCATTCCAATCTTCCCATGGTGTTCGTCCTGTGTAGAGAACATGTCACATTCTACATGTCCCTGTGTCCAAATTTCCCCTTTTAGAAGGCCCCCAGTCATTATGAATTAGGTTGCATCTCAATGACCTCATCTTAACTACTTGTTAATACATGAACAAGACCTTATTTCCAAGTAGGGTCACTGGGGGGTAGGAATTCAACACATGAATTTTGGAGAGTGGGACAGAACTCAACTCATAATAAAGGATAAGAACCAACAGACTATTTCAGTCAGGTGTTTCCATTTAATCACCAACAGGAAAGGGAACTCGAGGGGTATTGAAAGAACTCAGCAGGGAGCCAGTAGCATCCTTAGAGAGAGGAAGACACATCTAATGTGCTGTCTATTTCAGCAGAGCCCACAATGGCCAGAGTTGCAGAGCTTCACATGGAGTTCCGTGCCTGGATACCAGCTGCTCCAGCTCCTTATTGGTCCTGTGTTCTCAGCATGCCAATTTCCCTCCATCCCAGCTCAGGAACCATGGATAGAAGCAGTCACCTGCCCTGTCTGGAAGCCAAACATCAGATCCTGGTGATGTATTTCAGAAAATACAATTTACCCTTTTTCAATAGTAAAAATAATGCACACTCATTGTAGTAAAGTTGGAAACAATACAGAAGTTGAAAGTTCATAGGTAAATCACACTTAATTCCAAGACCCAGACAACTTCTGTTAAATTTTGACTTATATTTTACTTACTCTTCTCTTCATTTTCTATGAATAGTTTACAGAATCTGGGTCATAATCTCAGATAGTTGAATCATCCACTATCTACATGCCAACGGAGCATCAATATTCTTTATTTGCCTGTTCATTCACATCGGACGAGGACTTTACTATGGATCTTTCAACTTCTCAGAAACTTGAAACATCGGAATCATCCTACTATTTACAGTAATAGCCACAGCTTTCATAGGCTATGTCCTCCCAAGACGACAAATGTCATTCTGAGGTGCCACTGTAATCACAAACTTCCTATCAGCAATCCTCTATGTAGGTACAAACCTAGTAGAATGAATCTGAGGGGGCTTCTCAGTAGATAAAGCCACCCTTACACGATTCTTTGCTTTCCACTTCATCCTCCCTTTCATCATCGCAGCACTCATCACAATTCACCTCCTGTTCCTTCACGAAAGAGGATCAAATAACCCATCTGGCGTCTCATCAGAATCCGACAAAATCCCCTTCCACCCCTACTATACTACTAAAGATCTTTTAGGAGTAATCCTCCTATTACTAATCCTATTTACTCTAGTTCTGTTCTCCCTCAATCTCTTGGGAGACCCTGACAACTACACCCCAGCCAACCCTCTTAACATCCCACCACATATTAAACCAGAATGATACTTTCTATTCGCCTATGCCATCCTACGGTCTATCCCTAACAAACTAGGAGGAGTTTATAGCACTCATACTCTCTATTTTAATCCTAGCCCCTCATCCCCTCCCTTCACACAGCCAAGCAAGGAAGGATAATATTCCGCCCACTAAGCCAATGCTTATACTGAGTACTAGTAGCTGACCTATTCACCCTCACATGAATCAGAGGACAACCTGCAGAAAATCCATTCATCATTATTGGCCAAAAAGCATCTATCCTATACTTCCTAATCATTCTAATCTTCATGCCACTTACAAACTTATTAGAAAACAAACTACTCAAATGAAGAAATAGTCCTAGTTGTATAACACATTACCCTGCCCTTGTAAGCCAGAAATGGAGAACTACCCCCTTCCTAAGACATATCAAGGAAGAAACAGTCACAATCCTCACCCTCAGCACCCAAAGCTGAGATTCTAATTAAACTATTCCTTGCAATCTATTTGCATTGGACATGATCCAATTTTGCTAACAGCTATGTCAGTACCAAAAATACCAAACTTCAAAAATCTTTCCCTATGTACTTCGTGCATATTGTGCCCTCCCCCATTTATTACCACTTCATAACACATGTGCTTAACCATACATTATAGCACATATATGTATAATAGTACATTAAGATCTTGTCCCCATGCATATAAGCATGCACATTATATGCCTAATAGTACATAGTACATTAAATTCATAATTGGACATAGCACATTAAGTCAAATCATTTCTTGTCACCATACATATCACCTCCACTAGTCTACCCGCTTAGCTACCAAGCCGTAAGAAACCAGCAACCCACTCGGCAAGTATATCTCTTCTCACTCTGGGCCCATTAAACTTGGGGGTAGCTATACTGAAACTATACCTGGCATCTGGTTCTTACCTCAGGGCCATATACGTAAGATCGCCCACTCCTTCCCCTTAAATAAGACATCTCGATGGATTAATTCCTAATCAGCCCATGCCCAACATAACTGTACTGTCATGCCTCTGATATTTTTTAATTTTTGGGTATGCCTGGACTCACCATCGGCCTCTCGGGCTGTGCCCAGACCATTTATTGTAGCCGAACCCAACGTGTACCTCCTCCACCCCCATAATAGATCAATAAGGACATTAAGTTCATGCTAGAAGGACATAATGTTAAAAGGTACAATCAACTAAGTCTTCCATACAAGTTAAACACGGGTTAATTAATTTATGCTTGAGCACATACACGTATACACATACACGTTAGTAATTTATAAATTATTATTGAATATTCTTTAAATAGCTGTATCATATTGAGGACAACCAAATAATAATAATGGATGCTGGTGTTTTCTGCATCTTAGACACAGTTCCAAGCAATTTACCTACATTTTCCATGTAACCCTAATAGTAACAGCCCTATGAGGTAGAAATTAATCTCATCATACAAATAAATAAGAAAATTGAGAGTCGAAGTTTTAGTAATTTGTCTAACATCACATACTTATTTATGCACAAGTTAGTTTGACTCCATTTTCCATGCTTCTAATCATGACTTAATTTATCTATTGCTGGACATAAAATTTGCCTCCAAATTTTTGCTGTTCTGAGTATTTCAAGGCATACCTTTGGATATATTTTCTCCTTATATTTTCTTAGGATGAATTCACAGAAATGGAATTACTGTAACTAAGAATTGAATATCCAAACTCCCCCACCCAATTTTGGGTTCATTATTGCTAATTTGCTTTCCAAAAAGGTTGCACCAATGAACGCTCCCTCCAGCACTACTGGAGGATGCTTATTTCTCTCACCTAGAGAATCCCTAGGGTAATCTCCTTAGTCAATATTCCTGCTATTTATGACAGGTGAAATGGGTCTTTTGCATTTTATAAACATGTATTTGATTATTTGTAAAGTTATACATTTTTCTATATTTTAAGCCCTTTGTATTTTCTGCTAATAATTTGGGGCCATTTATCTGTTAGAGTCTTAGCATTGAATTGAACTTTGTGTAATTGACATTTTTGTAGGTCAAAAAGTTGTTGACCATCAGCTCAGCCAAATGTTTTGTCAAATGCATTAAGAATATTAACCTTTAGATATATTGGCTATAAATATTTTTATTGATGTTTTGATATAGATGTTTTGATTGCCAAAATGAGTGTCCAATTATCTGGAATGTATGTGAGTAATAAAGATGGCATGCTAATGATTTCCACAGACTAATTTTTCAAAAAAAGAAATTTCCTGCCTTTGTGCTTTATTTGTTTCTCTTTTGTGCTTCCTACTCTTCTCCTCACCTCCTCAAAATTGAATCCAGAAATACATGTCTTTATGAGGTAGATCAAGGCTAGGGATCCGTTTTGGAGACTGAACAGGAATGTCATTGAAATAATTATAGGTGCCAGGAAAACTAGTAAAAATAGTATATCTTCAGTATGGTTGAAGACATAAACAATTAAAACTGTAGCCAGACAGCATTTGGGTCTATAAGGAAGGAGTGATTGTGGCTTAGGTGTACGTATATACCCTGTGTGACAACTCACATACAGTACTTCAGCGGAACACTAAGATAGTCTGTGTCTTATTCTTAGCCCAAACAAAGAGAAACACAGACCATCTGGCTTTATTTAATATCTTCTCTTTCCTGTAGGTAGACAGAGAAGCATTTGAAAGTTAACTATCATGGCTGCATATTGCACACACATTTTTAAACTTCTAAAAAGAAAAAGAGAACTGCTATAATTATGACCCTCAAGTCGCTTGTCAAATCTGAGCTTGTGGTAAGAGAAAGAGAAATGCTGTTTCAATAGCCACGAGAATTTCAGCCATTACTAGTAAGCATTTGCTTTTAACATCTGCTGTTCAAGACCCTCATCTGTAGAAGTTGTTTCTGTTTGCTTCTGCTTGCTTGGGAGGTAAGTGGGGTCCTGCTGCATTCAGGTTCCTTGAGCCTCTGGTTAAAACAATTCACACCATATCTCCTTTGGCTGCAAATACCTTTTCACATCAAATACCAATTATAAAGCTGGGGAGTAAATCTGGGCTCCAAATCTTTGATCAACCCAGTGGCTCTTGCTGCCTTCCACAAGCAAAGGGGAGACTGCATTTTGTTTTTTACAATGTGGCTTCCTCCTCCTTTCTGTCTGGGAGGAGGAACTGAAGATATTACAGATGATGTGTTTGCAAATACAATAAAATGTTCTTTGTGGGCGAGGATAACATTCCCTACCCACGGTGTGGAGTGGATGAATTTATCGTTGGTTTTCCCAGGAGGAACACTGCTATTGTCACTTGGCTCCCATTTGATGGATGCTGGCTCGACTGGGGGCTCAGTTAGTGAAGAGGAACAAAGTCTTCCTCTATGCAAAGCTAATTGACTTATCCTGTTCCCAAATCAAACCTGCAACCTCAGCCTTCCTGGCACTAATACAGACAGACTGAGCTAACTGGGACAAACTGCTTCCAAGTCATGTAGGAACAAATCCTTCAGAGCACAAGGCGTCTGCCACCCTGTTTGGGCTTCTCAGAGAGACCTCAGTGAATGTGCTGGAGTCTCTGCAGAGAGCAGCCAGCTGGCACCAAACTGACAGCCGCTCGCCATTCGCACACAGGGTCTTACTTGAGCTGTACTTTGTTTTGCTGAAGATGACTTATTCACACATCCCAGATGTTCCCGGTAACTGAGAGCCCTGGAAACAGCTACCCAAAAACACATGCATTTTCTAAAGGCCTGACCAAAATAAATGAGACCAACTGGCCTGGGTTTGCTGCCTGATTACTGGGCAATGAAGGCCAACATGTTCCTTCATTTCTTCTCTGTGCTGTTGGGCTTAACTTTCCTAAAGGTCTAAGAGCCCAACAGCTCTGGATGTAAATACTTTGAATGTAATAATCAGACTCACACAGAAGCATTGCAATTTTTAAAAAGAGAGCAAGGAGAATGGAGAGAGAAAAAGCTGGCAATAGCTTGAAATGAATATGTGAAAATGTAATTACTCTTTAAAAATGATAACATTACAAAAAGACAAAAAAAAAAAAAAAAAAAAGGAAACAGATCCCCCCCCAAATAAAAATGATAACATTGTCTCATATTTGCTTTCTATTAAATTTACATATATTTTCCCCCTCTACTGGGGCCTGAAGCTTTCCCTTGGAGAAATGTCAACAGTGACGAGGAGGCGAGTCTATGGCTGCCATGGTTTAAGTCTTTTCTTAAGAAATCAACTGCAGTCCTCCTGCGGGGCCAGGCCTTGCTCTTGCAGGGAATGTAACACTCTTAGATTCTCTCAGCACCTCCCCAACGGGTTCTCTTGCTTCTACTTCCTTTCTGTCCAAATCTATCTCCAGTTCTTCCCCAGGCCTCAAGGCAATAAGTCATCTCCCTAGGTGTAGTGACATCATGTTCCACCATGTGAAATGCATGGAATACACAGCATTTGCCTCTGTTTGGCTTGTGAAACCCTCTCCTGACCGACATATCCAACCTTCCCAGCCCTCTCTCAACCTCAGCAGTTTGCCCTGCAGCCCCAGACTCATCCCACCTGCCAGACCAGGTTGTCCCCATCAGAAGCTTCATGATGCGCTGTACCTCCTCTTCCCAGCCTTCCTCCAATCCCAATTCATGCTCAGTGTCTTATCTGCACCGACGTGCTCCTTGTGAGCCAGCACTGAGATATCTTCCACACTGTGCATCTGCAGGATCTGGGAAGTAGGGGTTCCATGAGCCTTTGCTAATAGAAGGAAGGACTCCTCTTAGCACCCAGGCCGGTCCTGCCTTTTAATACTCCACATCCTGTTTTACCTTTGCTTATTACTGATTACACTAATCAGATTTATGTTTTCCAGAAAGATCATCAAGCCACACACAATAAAGATGGTTCCAGTCCATGAACCCCTGTATCACTCTCCCTCTGGAGAAACCCTAACTGCCCCCTTCTATCATCGCCCGACCCAGCAGGAAGCAGTTAGATCGAGTCTTCGCCCCTTTTCCCTAACAGCAGTTGGGGTTTC
>CAUYRH010077604.1:0-11453 GCA_963574655.1 Perodicticus potto
GTCTCTACAAAAAAAAAATTTTTTTTTTTGTATCCTCAGGGTCTGTGATTCTGAATTTTTAGCTAGCATCGTATAGGTTAGGTGTAGTAGAAAATCAGAGAAAAGAAAACCTACTAGAGATAGACTAGACAGAAAAGACTGTGAAGGAGATAGGACTGGGCTGGTCTCTGAAAGCTGGCTAAGGGGCAGACAGGCAAAGAAAGTATTTTTAACACTATTCATATTTCCAAGCAAACAAAAACCTGTCTCTTTCTTCAGAATGAACTTTGGAGCATAATTATAGAGGCTTTGGTGAATTACACAATTTCTTTCTTATTATAGAAAAATGAGGCTTGGCACCTGTGGCTCAACGGGCTAAGGCACCAGCCACGTACACCTGAGCTGGCGGGTTGGAATCCAGCCTGGACCCACCAAACAACAATGTCGGCTGCAACCAAAAAATGGCCAGGCCAGTTGTGGTGGGCGCTTGTAGTCCCAGCTACTTGGGAGGCGGAGGCGAGAGACTCGCTTGAGCCCAGGAATTGGAGGTTGCTGTGAGCTGTGATGCCACGGAACTCTATCCGGGGTGACAACTTGAGGCTCTGTCTCAAAAAAAAAAAAAGAATACCTGAAATTTCCCAAGATAGTGTTACTTTTCTCTGGAAAGCAACTATAGAAATTAAATGCTGGGCAACTTACTAATTCAAATTCTTGTGAAAGTCTTTTGAGATCTAATTTGGGCATAAAATAAGAGGCTGTTATTTTCCTATCTCTTCAACTTCTCAATGTGGGGCATTTGGGTCCACAGTACTGAGGATACCATATGTTCTAGTAGGTTAGAGGCCAGAGGTTTGTTAATTCCAGATCTGTGTACAGTATAACCTAAATACCTAACTCAGCACCTTCTAAGGAAATGCAGTTAGTAGATAACTTATCAGTGGGAAATCTAGGTTACATGTAGTATGTTTGTTAACTTTCTGTGTATTCTAAAAAAACAGAAACTTAGGAACTCTGCCAGACATGCCATTTCCTAGTCATCTGGATTGGTTAGTACGATGGTATAAGGAATACCATTTTCAGGTTTATTCCCTGCCTTTTTTTTTTTTTTTGAGACAGAGACTCAAGCTGTTGCCCTGGGTAGAGTGTGGTGGCATCATAGCTCACAGCAACCTCCAACTCCTGGACTCAAGCAAGTGTCCTGCCTCCACCTCCCAAGTAGCTGGAACTACAGACGCCCGCCACAACACCCAGCTATTTTTTGGTGGCAGGCATTGTTGTTTGGTGGGTCCATGCTGGATTCGAACCCACCAGCTCAGGAGTATATGGCTGGCGCTTTAGCCCCTTGAGCCACAGGCGCGGAGCTTATTCTTTGCCTTTTAAAATTGTTTTAATAGGCTGGGCATGGGCTGAGCATGGTGTAATCCCAGCACTTGGTTGGCTGAGGTGGTCTTGAGCTCACAGGTTCGAGACCAGCCTGAGCCAGAGCAAGATCCCATCTCTAAAAATAGCCAGGTGTTGTAGCAGGCACCTGTAGTCCCAGCTACTTTGGGAGGCTGAGGCAAGAGAATCACTTGAGCCCAAGAGTTTGAGGTTGCTGTGAGCTATGATGCTACGGCACTCTACTGAGGGCAACAAAATGAAACTCTGAAAAATAAAATAAAATTAGGCTGGGCATGGTGGCTCATGCCTGTAATCCTGGCTCATGCCTTAGGGAAGCCAAGGCAGGAGGATCACTTGAGACCAGGAGTTTGAGACCAGCCTGGGCAACATAGCAAGTCCCTGTCTCTACAAAAAATTAAAAATTTGGTAATGATGACCTGGTTAGACTAGAGCAGGGGTCCTCAAACTGTGGCCCGCAGGTCACATGCTTCGGTGTGAATTGTATTTGTTCCCATTTTGTTTTTTACTTCAAAATAAGATATGTGCAGTGTCCATAGGAATTTATTCATAGTTTTTTTTTTTTTAAACTATAGTCCAGCCCTCCAACGGTCTGAGGGACAGTGAATTGGCCCCCTGTTTAAAAAGTTTGAGGACGCCTGGACTAGAGTCTCTGAGCTTTTCTCTGAAGATCTTTGAAACCACCTGATCCACTCATTGCCTCCCCTCCATCTTGTCTGGTGCCCTCCAATGTGTACACCTTCATATTTTTACTGCCAGTGGCCTACATGGTTTTAATATGTGTTCCTTTTATGAAATTTCAGGATTTTGCTGTCACAAAGGATATCCTCTAGCTGGTGTCGAGCAGATTCTAGGAACTTCTTCCTGTATTAACCTGTGTGAGCAGCTGTAGTTATATTGGAGAGAAAACTCACCCAGAAATTTTGGGGCACTTATGTGACAGTTAGATAGATAGCTTTCAGTTTATCTTGTGCAACTATCTTCTTTTATCTGAAGAATTCTGATAAAATAATCTAAAGCAAAAAAAATTAAAAAATTATCTGAGTATAGTGGCATGCACCCATATCCTCAGCTACTTGGGAGGCTGAGGCAAGAGGATTGCTTGAGCCTAGGAGTTCAAGGTTACAGTAAGCTATAATCCTGCCCCTATACTCCTGCCTGGCCTATCTTTAGAACTGACCTTTGTGACTGTTCAGTTTCCTTCTCTGGTTGTATCTCCTAGTCAGTAAGACATGTGGATAATAAAATAGAACCTTCCTAATTGGTGTTAATAGTTGGTCAGCATTAAAAGGTGGTTGAAACAGAAAATCATAAAAATGAGAAATTCTTCAAGTATTAAATTTTAATACAAAACATATACATGTATATTAATTTGATGTAGAGAAGTGTGACTATGGGTAAACTGATTTGAGTTCCAGATCAACTTTACTTCCATAAACTATATCCAAATGCATTAATCTTTGGTTTCTAGTTTTATTTTAAGTTAGAACTAGAATACAAATATTTGAAAACTAGAATAGAAATCCTTACTTTTAGGATTCTCTTGCCCACACCTATATCAATAGTAGTTTTTTAGGAGCTCATATTTACTGTCTTTCTAAAGTATAACTCTTGGCTGGGCGCAGTGACTCACTCCTTTAATCCTAGCACTCTGGGAGGCTAAGGCAGGAAGATTGTCTGATCTCAGTAGTTTGAGACCAGCTTGAGCAAGAGCGAGCCCCCATTTTTATTAAAATCAGAAAAACTAGGTGTTGTGGCAGGTGCCTATAGCCTCAGATACTCAGAAGGCTAAGGCAGAAGGATCACTTGAGCCCAAGAGTTTGAGGTTGCTCAGAGCTATGATGACACCATGGCACTCTACCCAGGGTGATAAAGTAAGACTCTGTCTTAGAAAAAAAAAAAAGCATAACTCTTTTTGCCTTTCTGCATTTATGTATTACCAGTTGATGTAATATTTAATTAAACTGGGTGAACACAATAGCAAGAACACTTGTCATAAGCAGTGTAGAGAGTAGCTTGTGGTCTCCTGTGCTTAGTGTGCTGTGGGTCAGATACTTTGCAGAGGGGAAGCAGAGTAACGCAGTGAATCACTTAAGTGGGGCTCATTTAGAGAGCTACTGTTAAGTTCATAATAAAAATATTATGGAATATATGGAATAGCTAAAAGATTAAAACACCAAAACAAACTTACAGGTTTTTGATAATTGTCATTTAAGTGAGAATATATTGAGGCTTGCAAATCGGTATCCAGCTCTGCTCATTTAGATTTTTAACTTTCTGGGGCTTTTTTTGAGATGAGGTCTTGCTGGGTTTCCTAGGCTAACTTTAAATTGGCTCAGCTCCTGTAGTTCAAGCAGCTAAGGCGCCAGTCATGTACACCAGAGCTGACAGGTTTGAATCCAGCCTGGGCCTGCCAAACAACAATGACAACTACAACCAAAAAAAATATATATATATTTTTTCAAGAGATCGTTCTTCCCCAGACTCCCAAGTGAGCCACCACACCTAGCTGAATGATTACATCTTTACAGCTATGTAATCTTAATGATCTACCTAAAGACATAGAAAAATCTTACCGTAAAAAAGTGGATTATGGGGCAGCGCCTGTAGCTAAAGGAGTGGGGTGCCAGCCCCATATACTGGAGGTGGTGGGTTCAAACCCAGCCCCAGCCAAAAAGTTGCAAAAAAAAAAAATTATGTCAGGAGTATGTCAAGTATAGTAAAAGTAATTTTGCTGAATATTTCTCTTTGTATTTTTCTAGGCAATCGATAGCATTCATCAAGTGGGGGTTTATTGTCTTGCTCTGGTGCCTGCCAATACACTGCCAAAAACTCCATTAGGAGGGATCCATATATCTCAGACGAAACAGCTCTTTCTGGAGGGGTCTCTACATCCTTGCAATATCCTCATGTGCCCACATACATGTGTGACAAATTTGCCAAAACCCCGGCAGAAGCAACCAGGTAATATGCTGACTTCTAAGACATAACATTGAAATTGTACCTTCATAAAGCTGAGTTCTCTCATCGTGATTCTTTCTCTGGAATTAGATTTTACAAAGATTTTAGTACAAGAATAGCATCAGCTGACCAAAAGCAAGGAGAACTGAGACCCTGCAGGATAGGCTTCTTGGTGTTCTGCTGTCTCCCTCTCATGAGTAATTCTCAGTAGTATGCCTCCATTTCCCCTGGATATAAGGTATAACTCAACATGACCAGAATCCCACTTGTTGCTGTGTGATAATAATCAAGAAATGTATAGAAAAGAAGATCTTAAAGCATATTACCTGCCTAAGCATATGACAGACATATAAAAACACAGAAATCCTTCTGTATTTCGAATCCTGTGTCCTGAAGTCCTACATTCATCATAAGGGTAAAAGCCGATTTTAAATAGCATTTAATCTAGGATTCTTGCAACAAAACATTCATGTTATAGTATACACTTAAAAGAGACTGTCTAGAGACATAGTAGATGCTTAGAATAGGGCTTTTGTGCTTAACAGTTTTATTAAATGATACAACCTACATAAGAGATTTATTCCTATGCTCCCATAACATCCATTTCATCCTATGTGATGAAAATGTTTGGGTTTATTATTTTTACTTTCTCTTATGACGGCCTGCTAAGATCTCGGTTGGATGCATATGAGTAGGACCAAAGTGGTTTGAAAATCATGGTATAGACCCAGCCATGGACATGGTGAGGGAATAGCATGAGAGTTTAGTGTTTAAGAAGAATGCAGAAAAGTAGAAAGGTAAGGAATGAGGTATGAAAGGAAAGGAGAGAAAAAAGAAGGTGGAAAAGGTGTTAAGGCAGCCTGGAGGCAAAGTCTGCCTTGAAATGCCTGTGGGAGCTGTTCTGAAAAGAATGAGAATGCATTAGTTAGGGCTGGTATTAGCTGAAATTTTCAGAAAAACATAAACAAGGAACACGTTTACTTTTTTCTCAGGCAAAAGAATTTCAGAGCTGAGATGGTCACTCGGTCATGTTCTTCCAGCTTCCCATCTTTTTGCTCTGTTGTTGTTTTAGTCCACTGTCATTACAGATATGTACATAACAAATGACCCTAAAATTCAGTGCCTAAAATCACAAGTGTTTATTTATCACTCACGGGATGTAGATTTGCTGTGATGCTGCTTGGCTGGCCTGGGATCAAGTGGACTTGATTTGGGTCCAGGTTGAAGGTTAGGTTCCAAACTGTTCCATGTGTCTCCTCATCATGGGACCAGCCACTCCCTGGACTATATGTTTCTCAAGGCAGATGGTGAAAGCAAGAAAGCAAGCCAAAGCACAGGAGCGTATTTAAAGCTCCTGTTTGTATCGTGTTCCCTAGCATTTCATTGTCCAAAACAAGTCAGACTAGCCCCAAATCGGTGGCACAGAAAAGTCTTCTCCTCCCCGCTACCCTACAGCTAGGGTAGGAGGGAAAGGAAGGATTGTGAGAAAAAGAAACAGTCTGCCAGAACCATCCTTTGTGTACTGGCTCAGGGCCCGCCTAGTAGGAAGGAGAAAAAGGTTATATTCTTCCCTTTAAACATATTTTCTAGAAATTATACATATTGTTACCTTTTACACATTTTTCTCCCACATCACAGAATATCTTTATTCCAGGTACATGTCCAGCTAAAAAGTAGATTCTGTTTTCTAGGAAGAAGAGAATAGATATTGGAATGCATAACTGGCGTTTTTGCACAGAAATTTACAGAGTTTTGTGGGAGAAAATATTAATAAGAAGGCATATTTACATCTACAGCAGTGTCTGCAGTTAGCTTCATGGAATTAATACCCGTTCAGTATTCTCTAATCTCTGTGACCCATAGACTCAAGAAATGCACACAAGGCGTGGTGCCTATAGTTCAAGTGGCTAAGGCGCCAGCCACATTCACCTGAGCTAGTGGGTTCGAATCCAGCCCGGCCCGCCAAACAATGACAGCAACAACCAAAAAAAAAATATCCAGGCATTGTGGCAGGCGCCTGTACTCCCAGCTACTTGGGAAGTGGAGGCGGGAGAATGGCTTGAGCCCAAGAATTGGAGATTGCTGTGAGCTGTGATGCCACGATAATAATTATAATAATAATAATTAATTATTCCATTAATTGCATGTCACCCAGGGTGACAGCTTGAGGCTCTGTCTCAAAAAAAAAAAAAAAAAAGAAAAGAAGGAAGAAATTCACACAAAACAACCTCCAGAAATCACTGCTGAATTATTTTTGTTGTTTTAAACTACTCTGTAGGCTCAGCGCCTGTAGCTTAAGCGGATAAGTCGCCAGCCACATACACCAGAGCTGGCAGGTTTGAATCCAGCCTGGTCCTGCCAAACAACAGTGACAACTACAACCAAAAACTAGCTGGGCGTTGTGGCGGACACCTGTAGTCCCAGATACTTGGGAGACTGAGGCAAGAGAATCGCTTAAGCCCAAGATTTGAAAGTTGCTGTGGGCTGTGACGCCACAGCACTCTACCCTGGGTGACAGCTTGAGGCTCTGTCTCAAAAAATATAAAGTAAACTACTCTATAAAATGCACTTTTTGAAATGTCATACTTTAGACCAGGCATGGTGGCTCATGCCTGTAATCCTACCACTCTGGGAGGCCAGGCCAGGCCAGGCGAATTGCCTAAGCTCACAGGCTTGAGACCAGCCTGAGCCAGATAGAGACCTCGTCTCTAAAAAAAATAGCCGAGTGTTGTGGTGGGCGCCTGTATCCCCAGCTATTTGGGAGGCTGAGGCAAGGGAATTGCTTAAGCCCAAGAGTTGGAGGTTGCTGTGAGCTGTGACAACACGGCACTCTATTGAATGCAACAAAGCGAGACTCTGTATCAAAAAAAAAAGAAAAAAAGAAACCAGCCAACAATAAGTTTTGTTTTGTCATCTTTTTTTGTCATTTTCTTAGTTCCACAAAATGGGGTTTTAATCTTTAAGTGACCATCAAGAAAGATATACAGCATCCATACACTTTTTATTGGGGGGCTCTCCCTATTTATTTTGAAGTGTCAAACCTGTGAGAAAATTGGAAGAATGGTCCAGTGAGCAGCATTCTTGTACCTTCCCCTCAGTTTACCAGTTTCTGACATTTTCTCATGGAGCTAGCGCTTTGAAAGCAAATTGTTGCAGACATCATGACACCTCACCCTGAAGTATTTCAGACAAATATTTCTAGAGAA
This sequence comes from Perodicticus potto, assembly GCA_963574655.1. Classification (NCBI taxonomy): domain Eukaryota; kingdom Metazoa; phylum Chordata; class Mammalia; order Primates; family Lorisidae; genus Perodicticus; species Perodicticus potto. The sequence continues at coordinate 7,545 of CAUYRH010077604.1, forward strand.
CAAAAATAATCTGCTAAAATTTTTCTCCTCAACCCCAATGCCAGTATCTTGTTAAGAAATATAGGCTTGGGCTCAGCGCCTGTGGCTCAGCGGGCTAAGGCACCAGCCGCGTACACCTGAGCTGGTGGGTTCGAATCCAGCCTGGGCCCGCCAAGCAACAATGACGGCTGCAACCAAAAAATGGCCGGGCATTGTGGCGGGCGCCTGCAGTCCCAGCTACTTGGGAGGCAGAGGCAGGAGACTCGCTTGAGCCCAGGAACTGGAGGTTGCTGTGAGCTGTGATGCCACAGCACTCTATCCAGGGTGACAGCTTGAGGCTCTGTCTCAAAAAAAAGATTTCAAGACCAGGCTGAGCAAGAGTGAAACCCTGTCCCTACTAAAATAGAAAAATAAGCCAGGCATGAGGCAGGCACCTGCAGTCCCAGCTACTTGGGAGGCTGAGGCAGGAAGATCACTTGAGGTTGCTGTGAGTAACAATGATGCCATGGCACTCAACCCCACAGTGACAAAGTCTCAAAAATAAAAAATAAATATAATTGCCTCCTCAATGACATCTTTCTGGCCTATGTGAGTCATTCTTTCCTTTGAATGTCTTCTCTACATGGATCATACCTTAATAATAGGCCTAATTTAAAACACATTAAATTTCAATTATGTTTTATAGTTCTATCTCTTCAGCCTCAAGATATCAAGGCTTGTTTAGTGAACAAATGAATACATGAATGGTTACCTCAATATCCAGTCCAAACTGAATGGCAAAGCTCTCAGCTTCAGCAAATCTGTGTTTGTGAAGTAACCGACTCAATCTGATAAGTCGGAAAAGAAATTTCATTATTAATCAGAGAATTTAAGTTTTTCATTAGAGTTAAGGCTTAAAAGAAAATGAGAAATTACCTGTTTTCTGGTAAAGCTTCTGTAAGACATCTGAGTACTAAAACAGAGATCAAGTCTTCAGAAAGTCTGAAAAAAAGTTTTCACTATAAATGTACTTATTTAAGATTAATAAGTAAATTTTAACTTAGCTGATTAAAGCAAAACATGACCTACGTTGGATCATTTTTGCAAATTCCTTCCAGGAGGTATATGGTATCCTACAATAATAACAAAAACATGCTTAAAACTCCATCATAAAAGCAACACATTTTATAATTACTAGAGTAATTACTGCTTCAGGCAAGAATTATCCATCAATGGATTTTAAAACCACTAAAGGAAAATTATTTGTAAAAAGGATATTTACTCCCATAGTCTCAAAATAATACCATACAGATTACATACTAATTTTTTTTTTTTAAGAGACAGAGTTTCATTCTATCACCCTCGGTAGAGTGCGGTGGCGTCACAGCTCACAGCAACCTCCAACTTCTAGACTTAAGTGATTCTCTTGCCTCAGCCTGCCAAGTAGCTGGGACTATAAGAGCCCGCCACAAGGCCTGGCTATTTTTTTGTTGCAGTTTGGCTGGGGCCAGGTTCCAACCGGCCACCCTCGGTATATGGGGCTGGTGCTCTACCCACCGAACCATAAGCACTGCCCAGATTAGATACTAATTATAACGGTAAAAATATATAAAAATAGAGAAATCTGACAGAACTGTCTTAACCTACTGATAAAATTTAACACCACTGCCATCAGGACAAATAGCATGAATCCACCAACGTAATGTGGTTAGGACACAGTATCACTTATGCAGTGTTTGTGCCAAAAAAGCTTAATGTGAATCTAATCATGAGGAAACAATCACACAAATCCAAATAGAGGGAAATTCTACAAAACCACAGGGTGGGACTCTTCAAAAATGACAATGTCTTAAAAGACACAAAAGACTAAGGAACTATTCTCGGCTACACTACCATATGACCATGACCACTAAATTCAATGAGTGATGTTTGATTAGATCCTGGATAATGGGGAAAAAAATAGCTTTAAGGTAAATGGCACAATGGGTAAAATTTAAACTTGAGAGAGATATTTCATAATAGTAATATACCAATGTTAAATTTTCTAAGTGCAATAACTGTTATAGACAAATGCCCTCATTCTTACAAGCTACCTATTGAGGAATTTAGGGGCTAGAGGTCATGATGGTTGCAAATAATTTCCAAATGGTTTAAAAACATACAGTTTGTGTGTAAAAAAAAAATGGAACAAATGTGGTAAATTGTTGAAAAAATTTCACAAAAAGGGCAATAGCACACCATCATTATCTGTATCTCCTATTGAAAAAGAAATTGAATAAGCAAATGACTGATGTTTTGCTTAATCAAATTTTAATTAATCAATTTGCTTTTATTTCTTTTTTTAATATGAAGACTGGAATTGAAGACCTCTGTTAATAAATGTATTTATGAACCTGAGCTCTATCTAAGTATTCTAATAGATTCTACTCATGCTTAGCTGAATTATACTTAAGGTTTTTTTATTATTAAGTAACTTAAAATATGTATAAACTTACTGAGCTAATTCCTGTTTGGACCAGAGAAGAAACACTAGATACTTCCAAAGAATACAGTATTTCCATTGTAGGTAATGAATAAACCATGAGGTTTTTCATCTAAAAAAAAAAATGGTAGAGTAATTAATTTAGTAGATTAATATAAACCTATAAGCACAAAACAGCACTTCACAATCAAGAACACAGGTTAATCAAAACAATTGGTACAAAGCTAAATGCAAAAAAGTCATTTATAAATAAGATTGCTACTACACTATTTAAATGTTCCATATAAAATTATGTTCCACCCCTCCATGTTCCAAATCTGTTGAATGAAAATCCATATACCTGAAGTCCATTCTATAATTTATATTTAAGGTGAATGTAATCCCTCAATGCCAAAACAATAAAATGTTCTTACAGATATATATATATATATATATATATATAAAATATATATATATATATATTTTTTTATTTTATTTTATTGAGACAGAGCCTCAAGCTGTCACCCTGGATAGAGTGCAGTGGTATCACATCTCACAGCAACCTCCAATTCCTGGGCTTAAGCGAGTCTCCTGCCTCCGCCTCCCAAGTAGCTGGGACTACAGGCGCCCGCCACAACGCCCGGCCATTTTTTGGTTGCAGCCGTCATTGTTGTTTGGTGGCCCCTGAGTTGGATTCGAACCTGCCAGCTCAGGTGTACATGGCTGGCGCCTTAGCCCGTTGAGCCACAGGCGCCGAGCCTTGCTGCGTCATTCTTAAGTTCTAGTCTAGTCATCTAGCAAGGTGACAAACCATATTCGAAGCATTTGGATTTGCTGGGAAGTGAGACAACAGCTTACCCTTTCTATGTGGAAAACAAGGTAGAGTGAGTGGGAGACATGTGCTACTGGTATGATCTATTGCTGGCATGTAATTTGTTTCACTTACAAATTTAACTCTTGAACTGCTTCAACAGAATTTTATTCTTGTTGCAGTCATTTAGAGGCATTTTTTTTTTTTTTGAGACAGAGCCTCAAGCTGTCACCCTGGATAGAGTGCTGTGGCATCACAGCTCACAGCAACCTCCAACTCCTGGGCTCAAGCGAGTCTCTTGCCTCTGCCTCCCACATCACTGGGACTACAGGCACCCACCCGCCACAACGCCTAGCCATTTTTTGGTTGCAGCCACCATTATTGTTTGGCAGGCCCAGGCTGGATTTGAACCCGCCAGCTCAGGTGTACATGGCTGGCGCCTTAGCCTGCTGAGCCACAGGTGCTGAGCTGAAAACAAAAGAATTATACAACAGATCAATAAATCAAAAAGTTGGTTCTTTGAAAAGGTCAATAAAACAGATAAACCTTTGGCTAGTCTAATCAGGAAAAAAAGAGTAAAATCTCTAATTTCATCAATCAGAAATGGTAAAGACGAAATAACAACAGACCCCTCAGAAATTCAAAAAATCCTTAATGAATATTACAAGAAACTTTACTC
>CAUYRH010077605.1:0-53037 GCA_963574655.1 Perodicticus potto
AAAAAATGGCCGGGCGTTGTGGCGGGTGCCTGTAGTCCCACCTGCTTGGGAGGCGGAGGCAAGAGACTCGCTTGAGCCCAGGAATTGGAGGTTGCTGTGAGCTGTGATGCCACAGCACTCTATCCAGGGTGACAGCTTGAGTGAGGCTCTGTCTCAAAAAAAAAAAAAAAAAAAAGACAAGATGCCACACACTCAGGGTGGGATAGCCATAGACTCAACCTCTTGAAGTTTCCAATACAGAACCTACTCACATACAAGCATGAAAAAGAGCATGAGATTTTACTGCAGATTCAGGAGAGACAGGGATGTGGGGTTACACAGCACAGCCAACAGCAAGGCACCCCCAGGTCCCTCGCAGGACACAGTCTCTCCTGGGTCCTGTGGGTTGGACTCTTTCCCTCTCTGCCTTCCTTCAGGCAGCAACTGACCTTACTGGTGTCTCTCCTCCAAAAGCAACTTGAAATTTCTCCTCTTTCTATTTTGCCATCAGGTGACACCGGCCTTGGCTTCATACTCAGACTCTTTAGGAGACCACTCACAGCAGGTTCCCAGACAAGGAGGCCTGGTATCTCACTCCTTCCCTCAAACAGGTGGTGAGATATGTATCCCAGACATAAATAACACTGAGCTCTCCACAAGAAGGATCCTGACAAGTGAAATTGTCACCACCTCCTTCCATCTACAATCAGCTCCTCACTGAGTTTCTGCCATAAAGCACAGAAGTAATAACATCAATTTTCCAGTGTTCCTGCCTGATCTTTGATCTTCCCAGCAGTCAGTTTGTCCCTGTGAGCCAAATGACTCTTGACTGAGCCTTAGCTTTAGGCCCAGGACAGGTGGCCCATACAAAACAGCTTCCAGACTCACAATGGGAAATCAATCACTCAGAAGCCCAGTAGGCAGGGCTGCCACAAGGAGGGGCCAACTATAGCAGAGCCTGGGCCTGCCTAGGGTGACAGATTCGTCCTAGGACTTTCCTAGTCTTTGCACTGCAAGACTCATGTCATGTACCCTTCAGTCCCAGGCAAACTGGAACAGTTGGTTACTTACAGGCCTATCTCACCCATGATCTTTGCCAAAAACTGTGGGCTCATGAGGCCCTCCAGTAAAGCCAAGCTTCGTATAATCAGATTATAGGGAGGAGGCAGGAGTAAGTTCTAGCAGCAGACAGGCCTAGAAGACAACCTTTATGGGAAGGGCACAAGAGCACAAGGCTCGGGGAAGCGGGGGGGACCAGGCAACCTCACATGGGCTGCAACCTCATGTGGGCCACCACTGAGACTCAACATCAGCATAACCAGAGATCTTGCTTGAATAGGACCCAGCTGTGGCAGTGCAGGAGATTGAAAACTGCCCCAGGACAGGTTCTCTACATGGCACCAGAGGACAAGAGTACATATCCTGAAGGCCATCAAATACACACATACACACACTCAGAACTCCTCATATCCTTGCATTTATGGGCCCTCTGTAGGTTTCTGGCACATGTTTCCTGAACTCCCTTCCCCTCTTCAAGTTGGCTAAGCTATGTGCATGTGTATGTGCACAAGTGCAACCCTCCTGCCCCCAACAGACCCGTTCTAACCAATCCATTGCCTGCAAATCTCCCCACAAACCACTGGCCTGGCCATGCATGAGAACACAGCCTCTCTCCCATGTAAACCCACTTTCTATTACCAACAAGCTGGAGAAGACCCCACAGAACACCACCTCTCCTAAACAAAGCCATCCTGGCCCACACAGCAAGGCCTCCTGGAGTGAGGAGGGGGTGGAGACTCACCAGGACTCTGCCAGTCAGGGTCTGGGCGGATATCATGACCCCAGCCCAGTCCTTCACCGAGGTCATCCAGCCGACCTCGGCGGCCACTGCCTCCTCTTTTTCATCCACTGGTTTGAGAGTGCCATCTGCCTGGCTTGAGCCATTGTTTATCTTCTGGGCCTCCTATAACAGAGAGAACAAGAGTTGAGATATAGAGAACATTGGATTTAAATAACATACCCTACTCATAAGCATCAAAGCCCAAAGGGTTACCCCTGCTGAGGTGGAAACTGGCTTAAAGGCATAAAGGCACAAGAGAAGTGGATTATGGCTTTGTTTTTATTAAAAATCTTTCTTTAAAAAAATCCTATTTCCTCTGAAAATACCTTAGTGAAAGAAAGAAGTATCCTATCATTTTTTTTTTTTCGTTTTAAAGAAAATCTCCAAAGCTCAGGAGGGAAAGAAACCTGCCTAGGATCACGGAGTGCCTAGGAGGGCATGTGAGAGGTACACTGTGGTCATCACCTGCCCAGCCTTCATTGCAGCACCCCTACTTATCCTTAAATAAACCCCCATCTCTTCACTCAGTCTATGTGGTTCAAAAGGGACTGATGGCCCCACACTGGCTCTCTAGCAATGGAGACTGGTCAATCAGTCCTTTCTACCACCAGACCCCAGAAACAACAACTGGGCTAGGATGGTCACATGACTCATTCTGACCAGATAAGACTCAAGCCTGAAACATTTACTGAAAAGATTAGAAAAAATAATCCTCCCCTGAATATGAAGCCACCACAGAGAAAAGCAGAAGTGATGAAATACTGGTGTCATCGCTTGAACACCTGGATCTAGCTGTGCCTGAAATCCATACCGGACCCTTTCAAGCACAGGAAGGAATTAATTTCCCTTTACGACTTTAAATGTGTTTGAGGAAACAAAGCTGACCTTATCAAATAACTGAGCCCTACAATTTAGTATAGCTTTACACAAAATGCATGCTCTGCCTAGAATAATCATCCACAGAGGCTCACGGCTTGCTCCCTGATAGCCTTCAAGTCTTTGCTCTAGTATCACTTTCTCAATGAAGCTTTCCCTGGCTACTCTTTTAAAATTGCAACTCTTGGGAGGGGGGTGGGGTCTTGGTGTGTGATATACCTTTTGGGGGGCAAGACACGAGTATAAGAGGAACTTTACCTAACAAATGCAATCAGTGTAACCTGGTTTCTTGTACCCTCAATGACTCCCCACCAAAAAAAAAAAAAAAAACATTGCAACTCTTACTTTCCAACAACCCTTTTCTGCTTTATTTTTCTCCACGGCACTTCAACTCTCTAATACGCTCTATAATTCATTTACTTCCTTCATTCACTGCCTGCCTCCCTTACTGCTATAGCCCCAGTGCTTAACAGAGTGCCTAGCACATAGCTGGTTCAATAAACATAAATGAATGACTAGAAATGATTATGAGTATCAGCATTTTGTCAGCTACAGAGCCTGGGCGTAGGGTTGCTGGATAAAATACAGGACACCCAGTTCCATTTGAATATTAGATAAACAACAAACAATGTCTTAGTACAAGTCCCAAATCCCGCCAGGGACATACTTACACTAAGAACCCATTCATTATTTAGCTAGAATATAAATTTAACTGGACCCCTACTCAAATGCCCACTGAGATTATTACTGCCAATGAAGATGTTTAATAAGATGCTAGCAAATTATGTTCATCATTTTAAACCCTAGAATTAATTTCCAAAGCAAAGCCCCACTGTGAATCAGTGGCTTTGAATAAGGGGGAGGAACCAAAGGCAGAGGTGAAAATCTGCAGTGAGCAGGGTGGAGGCAGGTGGGAGGGCACATTCCATGAGGCATCCTTGTGGGGACTTGGCAGGTAGGATGCTGTCCCTAATTCTGGTTCTCTGCCGCTGGCTGCCCCTGACATGGGGAAGATGGGGAAGCTGGGGAAGTGGGAAGCAGCTGAACGCTAATGTATTTCCAAGTCCGAGCTCCATGTTAAGCCCCATGGAGCTAGAACAATCTAAGAGGGAGCCTGGTGGAAGGAGGCCAAAGGGTAAATGTGCTTGGAGGCCACCTGCTGCCATGTGAGAAACCTGTTGACCAAGCCCCTTAGGCCAGTCTCAGTTGCCTGTTAGGATTAGTTCTGGTCCCTGAGTCTCAGTCCTGTGAGACTCTGAACAAGTGGATATCCAGGAGGAGGCAGAGGCCCCGAGCTAGGGGCAGCCATAATAACCACAGGTATAGATTCAGGGAAAATTTATCTCTCCCACTGCTGTGACCTCCCTCATAAGACAGAGACTGCCTGCCCCCCAGGCCCTGTCAGTATAAACAGTGCCCAGTGGCACGAAATACTAATGTACTAATACAAATACTAATACTCAACCGATCAGTCCCAACACCACCACTTCTCATACCACTGATACAGTAAAGCAGAAGCATGCTGGAGGCTTTGTTAAATCACGGTGCTGGGACCACCCCAGAATCTGCATTTGTCCCAGGATCCCAGGTGACGCTGATGCTGCTGGTCTGGGGACCACACTGGGAGAACCACAGGTCCTGACCATCCTAGTATGACATGGTTGCTGCCCTCAACCAAAAAGGAAGACTGAACCTTAACCCCCAGACCTCTCCAGCCCTCTTCCTCCACCCAGGGACAGGACCACCTGCTTCTTGCAGAACTAGACAATGTTGCAGGGATAGGAAAGAGCCAGAGCAGGGAAAAGGCCCTCAGACCCCAGGCTCTGGGGTTTTCTTTGGAGTCACACCTCCCAGTATATTTCTGAACTGATCCCTGGAGGGCTAGCTCTCTGCTCCTCTACCCTGGGGGCTCAGGCTCCTCAGCCCCTGGCAGACCGGGGAGGAGAGGAATCAGCATGGAAAAGCACTAGGAGGCAGGGCTTCCCCTCCAGGCACAGCGCTGTAATACATCAGTAATTCACAGCACAAGAGGGATATGGCAGATAATGTTCTTTTGCCAGCCCTCTTACCTATTGTTTTACAAGGCATTCATTATTTTAATGACTTTATGATAGGCGAGGAAAAACATAGACTAAAGGGAGATAATGCCCTTGTTATTATTTGCTTGAGCTATAGATGTTGTAAGCTTAATTACCACACATGGGAAGTGGGGAGGGGGCTATACAAAGCCTGATGCCAGCTGGCCAGGACGCCAGGGTCCTGCACCAGGAGGGAGAGGCCACTCTCTCCATCAACGGCCTCGCTCCGGCCAACACACTCCTTATTGGCAACAGAGAAAGGGAGAAGAGACCCAGAAGGGCTAAATGGCCTTCCTGGGGACATGAAAAAGAAGAGGGCCAGAGGGGCAGAATAATGATGGCCACCATAGATCAAGCCAGAATCAGCTGCCAGCAACTAAGAGTGTTTTCTGTGTATAAATTTGCTTAAACCTTAGATCCAGCGGGCAGGTGGAATTATCCCATTTTACAGACAGGACCACTGAGAGCAGGTGTCTCTCAGGGGCAGGAGCAGAGCCCACTGGGGTCGGGTCCGCTCCACCACTTGCAGGCTGACTGCAGCAGCCGGATGTTAACCTGCCACCAGACTCCGCCTCCTCCATGCAAAATGGGATAACTTTGCACCAGTTGTAGTGGCGTGGAAGTGTAAGTAAGGCAAGCCACACACAGCACTGGGCACGGTGCCCAGAGGCCCCAGCAGAGCACCTGCTGATGGGACTGGTGGCCCCCAGGGATATTCAGTGTGGCTGCACCACGTCTGTCAACTGGAAGCGCTGGAAGGCACCCTGGCCCAGAATGAACCTTTAATGAGCAACTGCAGAACAGGATATAAGAGTGCAGGTCCTAACGGCTGTCACCCTCTGAAGAGGCACTGGGAGGTAAAGTGCCCTAACCTCTGGGGGTTCCTAGCAGGAGCTGTGACCTCTGTGGGGGATAGCGGGGGCAGTTCTCCACACAGGGTGGACCCTAGACCAAGCAACATCTTAGACCCTTCTGGCTCTAAGTCCTATACATCAGCCTCCCATTTTTTGAGATGTAGAGGTAGAGAAAGGCTACCCCAGGGTCTCAGTGCTCTGCGCCGTCTCCTGTCACTGAACCAAGTGGTCCCGAACAAAGAGTGGAACGGCTCCTTGTTCTGAATGGCAAAGTGGGCATCCAGCCACCCCAAACATTCCACTGCCCACTGAAGAGGACAGGACCTGACCCGAGGCAGGGAGCGCTTCTGAGAAGAACCAAGCAGGATGCCCCTGGTGTCAGCCAGGAAGTCATTGTTTGTGAGAGTGTGTGTGTGAGCAGGAGTGTGTGCATGTGTGTGGGAAAGTGTGTGTGCACACGCATGAGTTTGTATGTGGTGAAGGCAGGCTGTAAGGGAGAGAAATCCTGCTGGCTGCGAGCTCCAACTACCCCAGCCTCAGAGCACAGGCCCCCAGCCTTGGAAAAGACAGGAACAGGGAGGGAGGAGCCAGGAGAAGGGCAAGTTGGGTGCACAGGAGAAGGGCAACCTGGGTGCACGGGCGAAGGACCATCCCAGAATGCAGGGGGCTCAAGGGAGCCCGCTCCCTGTCCTGCCCAGCTCCCCGAAGAAGGGGGCCGGGCTTGCTTTGGAGGCCACTCTGCTGCTCTGCTGCCAGCCCTGCCCTCTCCCCCACCAGAGTGAAGCCAGCCACAGCTGCCTCCCAGGGACAACAGTGACAATATCTAATGTCAGTGCTCACACAGCAGGGTCAGGAGGGCTTCAGAGTGAGGGTGCAGGAACATGAGGCTACAGTGGCTGCAGTTCCTTCCTGCCACCCATCTTACCAGGCAGCCTCACACAGGCCAAACCCCACCACACCATGTCAGCCCTTTTGCCCTCTCCCCATTCCTTCAGCAGAGTTCCCCACAATGACTTTCCTGCTGACACGGCCACAAAGGACCTCACCCCTCACTACGCCACCATCACGGGGTGCTGAAGGCACAGACCATGCACCTGTTGGTTTTTGGTTCCCCCCACCCTGACTCACAAGATCAAAGACTCAAGCTTGAGAAAGGCCCTCAGCAGTACCTTAGAATGCCACCCCGTGCACATACACTGTACAGGTGACAACACTGAGGGCCTGGAGCGAAAGTCTAGCCAGGGCACTGGGCCAAGATGAACACCCCCAGTTGGCTCTGTTCCTCTGTCTCTTGTCCTCTCTCCAACAAGATGATTGTCCCAAACTAGCCCATGTGAATCCTTCAGTCATAAGCAGCTCCCTCTATGATCCCAGCTTCCTTCATGGAGCTTACAGATAATTGAACATGATTAAGGAAAGTATAAATGCCCCAGAGAAAAAGAGAGTGCCAGTAGGGAGTGGCCAGGGTGGGGTGGGTGTCTTTAACAATGGTGTGCTCAGGGCAGAGCTTGCTGAGAAGGTGGAGATTTGGAAAAAGCCCAGAGAAAAGCATGGGAGCATCCACTGGGGTGTCTGAGTTCAAGGTGCTACCTAGAGTTCAAGGTGCTCCTAGAACCAGCAGAAGCTTCCACCCAGCCTGGTACTTGGTTCAGGTATAAGGGCCACAACAGGTGCCAACCTTGCTTGTCCTCAAAGGGCCCAGCCCCAAAGCAGTGAGAGCCGCCCTGGCCCGACACAGCAGAACAGGCTCATGCTACCCCAGGATACCTCAATCTCTCATATCTGGGCTGTCTGTCATCCTTCCTGAGTTTAGCCCCATATCCTAGGAATCTCAGGTCTGTGGTATGGGAGGAAAAGCTCTGAGAATCAGATACTCAAGTCCAAGTCCAGCTTCCTGGGTGGCCGTGAGCAGGTCATTTCATTTCTGGAAGCCTCAGTGGTCTTCTCGGTGAACAGACCTGAGTCCTGCCTCATCTACTCACTTGGTTCTCCCAAGAAGCCTAAAGTGGTGATGCAGAATGCAGCCCTTGATAAAAGCAGCTGCTCCCCTCTGGCTCCGGGGAGGAAGCAGAGCTGGTCTGGAGAGAGGGGTCCACCAAGCCAGGGGCCTCACAGAGCACAGGCTCAACACACAGATCCCTACCCAGCTACACCTTGCAGGCCAGGGCTCTGTTGTCTCCTTGTACCCCAATGGGCCGATGTACAAGGAGACAACTGGGGCCCTGGCCTGTAAGGTGGACTGCCAGGTGGCCCAGCAATCTGGGCACACCCTCCCTGTGAGGTGTGAGTTGCTGCCACACCTGCTCTCGCCTGGTTGGCCTTTTTCACCCCCCTGGCACACTCCCACCAACACCTGTCGGGCTGAGCCAGGCACTAAGGTCACCGCAGGCCCCACACCTGCTGGGTGACTGCATCAGGAGGGGGAGCCAGCTGGGCCAGCTGTGAGGAGCATCCCACAGCCCGCTCCCTGACACCTGCTTGGGGCCAGGCCTGAAGTTCCCAGGGTGTCTCCAGATTAACGCCTCAGTTCTTTGGACACTGGCTCGTCATCCCAGACCTAGGAAGCTGTTTAGGCAATGGACATCTGGGAAGAAAAATACTTTTAAAAATGTAAGTGAGAGCACATCCCTGTTCTGCCTGACACCCTCCTGTGGCTTCTCATCCCAATGGGAAAACAAGTGACAGTCTTCACCCCCACTCTGTCCCTGTTGCCTGTCATCCTGGAGCCTGTGGTTCACTCACTCCACTCTAGCCACAGGGCCTCCTCGTACCGCCGGAAACTTCCAGGCCCACCCCACGCGGGCCACATGCACCTGCCTTTCCCTTGGCCCCAGACACCCCAGTGGATGCTCCCATACTTCTCTCTGGGCTTTTTCCAAATCTCCACCTTCTCAGCAAGCTCCTCCCTGAGCACACCATTGGAAGACACCCACCTCGCCCTGGCCACTCCCTACTGGCACTGTCTTTTTCTCTGGGGCATTTACACTTTCCTTAACCATGTTCAATTACCTGTAAGCTCCATGAAGGAGGGAATTTTTGTCTATTGTTTTATTCAGGGCTGCATCTTCAACAGTGAAACACTGCAAGCTCAGAGCAAGCATCTGACAATCTTGGAGGAAGGAAGGAAGGAAGGGCGGGAGAGAGGTTAGGAGGGAGGAAGAATCCAGCAAAGGAAGGTCAATCTCGGTGTGCACGGTACCTAGACAAGAGAGCACTGCTAATAAACAGAGGCAACAATTATAACATTGGCTGCTGGTTTTGAGCATGATCGTGGTAACTGAGTGAGGTAGGTACTAATGCCCTCCTTTCACAGATTCAGTAACTGGCGAGAAAGACATAGTCCAAATTTAAACCCCAGCTGTCTGACATCAAAAAGGGACAAGTACCTGTCCTGCCCTCCTCCCAGGGACAGTGTGAGGAGTAAATGGAATAATGGATGTGGAAAGATTATTGGCCTGTGCAAAGTGCCCCTGAAAGGTTTATTATCATGAAGAGCACTCGATTCCCCCCACTTCTGGGGACTGTGTGTACCAAAGCGACCCCTCTTCAAGGTCTCTGTGCTTTAGGAGGGTAGTTATATCAAGGACAGAGGAACACATTTCCTTTCTCTGCCAAGAACCAGCCTGGAACCATAAATTACCCTTCATGGAACAGAGCATCAAATCAGAAATGAACGTGGCCATACTGGCAGGCTGTGAAGCCCTCCTGCTAGAAGTCAAAGTCCTCTACCGTGAAGATGCCACTGAAGGGGAAGGCTGACTCCCTCCCTCCTGGGAGGCCTTAACGTGGTCTGCCTAGTGGTCCTGAGCACTCAGAGGCTGCAAGATGCTGAGCCCTGCAGGGTCTGGGGCTCCAGAGTGGAAGGTGGGGTCTGATAAGGAACAGGAGAGATCAAGCTGGCAGGGAATCAATTCCCCTGAGCCCTCCAGGACCAGAGTATGGCAGGCAAACACCTCCCGTCCCTGAAGTCCCATGCTGGACCCCCTGCCCGGGGCCCTGATATCATGGGGTAGCCCCAGGATGCCCAACCCCCAGAGGGCTTCAGGGGAAGGAATAAGTCCAGGAAACTTTCGTGTGTCCTCTCCTTATACCTCCTTGTACCTCCGGCCCCTGTGACCTCAAAGTTTCCCAGTTGACATGAGAAACTGTTCCCTAAGCCTACACTGATGGCTGCCTGGAGCCCACCCCATGCTCTCCCTAGCCCCGTCTGCCCCTCCATCTGTCAAAACTCACCCTTCAGGGAGGCGCTTGTGGCTCAGTGAGTAGGGCGCCGGCCCCATATACTGAGGGTGGCGGGTTCAAACTCGGCCCCAGCCAAACTACAACAAAAAAATAGCCAGGCGTTGTGGCGGGCGCCTGTAGTCCCAGCTGCTCGGGAGGCTGAGGCAAGAGAATCACCTAAGCCTAAGAGCGGGAGGTTGCTGTGAGCCGTGACGCCACAGCGCTCTACCGAGGGTGACAAAGTGAGACTCTGTCTCTAAAAAAAAAAAACGCACCCTTCAGCTGGACACAGAGCACACCTCTCTCCTGTCAGAGGGTCACAAGTTAGGAAACCCACATCCTCTCCCCAGCTCTGCCAGGACAGGCTGTGCAGCCCGGGCCAGCCACTTAACCTCTCTGAGCAGAGTCTCCATCGGGGAGATGAGAGGGAATCGTGGGTTAAGCCCACAGATTTCTGTTCCTGGGAGTCCAGCATTTGTGAGGTGCCTTGAGGGGGGGATTTCCAAGGAGGACAGAGGTGGGAAGGCCCCTGCCATGAAAATCAAAGCTTCTCTATTTGGGGCAGTTTCACCTATCAGGGTTCTGCGCCAGACTGCATCTGAGTGAAGGGGTTTCCCGGGGGGGAAAAGATTGAAATCCCCTGAGTGAAAGTCCATAGGCCCAAATTAGCTTTTTAAAAATGCTTTATTTCAAGACAATGACTATGACATTCTATAGCCTAAGATTCAGAAATGCCTGAACTTCAAGGCCTTACAACCCTCTGGGCCTTCGAGGACCTCCACAAAGGCCACTTTGCCTGGTCCCTGTGCCTCAGGTTGTCACCAGACCTGAATCCTGGGGAAAGGTTTCCCAGCAACCCATCCCCCACCCCTCCTACACACCTACTCACTGCCTCTCCCTCACCAAACAGGCCCAGAGGAAATCTACCCAGTAGCCTCGTGCACCTCCTGGGCGGGCAGCCCAGCCATGGGCACTCTCCCAGGTACCAATAATCCTGCATATTAGGGGATTAGGCAGATTACCTTAAGCAGCTCAAGTAAATCAAGCATAATGTGGGCACCACCAGCTGGGATTCTCCTGGTGAGAGTTCTGCGAAGGGGGAGAAAGGAGGAAGAGGTCACTCCAAGACTTGGTGGCCAAAGGAATAGGGCAGCAGAGGCCCCAGGCCTTTGCCATAGCTGGGGTGAGGGTGGCAGAGTTTGTTTCTGTCCTTGAGAAGTTCCATTATTCAACCTTTCCTCGGCTGCTGATACCTCTGTCCATCCGGTCCCTGGGGACAGGCATTGGCAGAGCTTAAGACATTTGTACCCTATGAACTCATCCAGCACCTACTGGTTTTGCTAACTATGGGCTACACCTTCAGGGAAGGTGACACACTGCCCATGGATTCAGGCCATAGGAGTTTTTGTTTTGTTATGTTTTGTTTTGTTTGGGGGATTTTTTGGGGACAGTTTCTCACTCTGTTGCTCTGGGTACAGCGCTGTGGCACCATCATAGCTCACAGCAACCTCAAACTCTTGGGCTCAAGCAATCCTCTTTCCTCAGCCTCCTGAATAGCTGGGAATCCAGGCAAGCACCACAACTCCATGCTAGCCTTTCTATTTTTTCTTTTTAGTAGAGACGGGGTCTCGCTCTTGCTCAGGCCGGTCTCAAACTCCTGAGCTTAAGCAATCCACTTGCCCTGGCCTCCCAGAGTGCTAAGATTATAGGTGTGAGCCACCACGCCCACACTCAGCAGCCACAGGAGTTTTAAAAGATGCTGGGATGGAACCAATTGCCCTGGGATGCTGGAAAGCCTTGTGAGTTTCTGGATGTCTCCGCCCGCCAGGCCTAAGACCTTCACCATCCGGACACTTTGCTATTCCTTTCTGTGTGTCTTACATGGATTCTCACTCTTAGAAGCACCCCTGTGCTGTGTGTGAACAGCTGCTCTTCAGAAGCCTTCGTGGTAGAAAAAGGCCAAGTGACCTTTAACAAGTCCTTACTGCCTTGTACCTCAGGTTTCCTCCTCTCAGATGTGAAGGGGCTGTGTAAACGCTCCCCAAGGTCTGTCTAGGTCTGAAATCAACTGACCTTGATGTCTGGCGTGTAAGTCCCTCACTTTGCACACATACTTCTCAGCTCTGTGACCCAGGGCTAGTCAGTGAGCATCTGTCAATCACCTGGGAAGTGCTGGGGCAGGACACAGTTCTTTCCCAGCTCTGCTCAGAGCCACATGTTAAGTTGTTCTCCAGTCTCCAGAGGACCCAGGGTGTGAGCCGGTCTTCAGGAGATCCTTGATTTCCTCTTGCTCTCTCCCTGGTGATTTTATATCAGCTTATTCCCTCCTCCCCCCAAAAGCTTGCAAGGTAGAGATATTCTGAGGCTCAAAGAGGTTGGGTAATTTTCCAAGATTATTCAACTGAAATTTAAATCCAGTCCATTCTAAGTCCAAAGGTCACATTTCTCATTCTATTCCACACTGCCTCGGGATAGGCACAATGTACAAAAAAGAGATGGGATTTCTTTATGAAATGCTGCTTTATTACTCCCATGGGAATTAGCCATCTCATACCATATGGCTTCTAAATAACCAAATTCTGTAATTCAGACACCTAAATTCATTTATAAACAGCCACCTATGGACAGAGAAGGGAGAAATAGGCTAGGAGAGAGAACTCCACCAACCCAGGAATAAATTGACAATTAGATATGTTCTCAAATCATATCAGCTACTTAAAATTAATAAGTCAACTCCCAAACTTGCGAGGTTAATGCATCCATCTCAGTCAATGCACCACATCTGTAAAATCATGATCCACTTCTTCAGTGAGCTTAACACAATGGGAAAGCATAGTGACTGCCCAGAATTCACTACTGGGGCCTCGGAGACTTTGAATTGGGATAGTGGAGACTTCAGCTAAGGCTCCCTGGCCCTAACCTCGGTCAGGTCCAAAGCAGCCTGCTTTCCTGAAGAGACTCAGGCCTGAACTGTCACCTACAGGGCAATCTATCCTGCCCTGGGAGGACAGCACCTTGTCTGCCTGGGCCACTGCCCGGGCCCAAGAGGATGACAAAACTCATGTTCACATCTAGTCCACACAGACTGGGATAGAGACAACTGAGAGCCACAGGAAACCCCAAACACCCATGTTCATAAAAGAAGGCAGAAGTCTTCAGGCTACGGGCAAGTTAACTTTTATGGGAAGGGAGCCCACCGAGGTCTCGCTCTGCACAGGAAAGTCTCCCACAGGCTGGCTCACAGGTCCTGCGGTCCTGAGGGTCCCATGTAGCCGAGGAGCAGCTCTGCTCCAGGACGAGGTCTGGAGAGAAAAGCCACAGCACAGCACGCTGGGCACATGTCAGTGGAAGACGACAGAGGTGCCTCTCCTGGGGAAAACTGTCCTTTTCTTTGACATTAGGCCGTCACTCTTTTGTTGGGTATTAATATGCCCTTTTAATGAAATGACAGTGATGGTGACGCTGGCATTTGAGGGTTTCTTTTTTATATTTTTGCTTGTCAAAATAAAAAGCTGATAGGCCTGTGATATTTTCTCTGTTTCTTAAAGTTTAATTGGCCAGCCCACAAAACATCTAGGTACCGTTCACCTTGTCCAAACGCCTCATTCCACAGGTGGGAAAATTAAGGGCCCAGAGCTGCTACCGTCCTAGTGGCCAGGTCTCTCTGTAGAAGCCAGGGTGTATCTGTCAGAGGGGCCAGAATGAGTCCCCGAGGGATGGAGGCATGATCCCTAGGGCTCCGACAGCTCAGCTAGCACCGGCCCAGAGAGCAGGGGAAAAGGGAACGCGTATGTTTCCAGAGCTCAGGGTCAACCAACAGGCCCCGAGTTCCTGGCATCAGATGCCCTCACTACCACTGCTGCAGGGAATGTACAGAACTAAAACTACCTCCCTGGATTTTCTGTGGCAACTGTAACATGGCCATAAGTCACCATTCACGGGGCAGCTGGGGAGAAAGAATCCATTATCAGAGAGCAGGTGGATCAATTACCTGTGGCTGAATTACCTCTGGGTCAACAGATAGAAGCAACCTGGAGTAAAAGGGTAACTCACCAAGTCACATCCCAACTCGCAGATGAAGCAGAACATGCCCTTGACCTCAGCCTGCTGCCCCGCCGCCGCCCGGCCACACCTGCATGTGCCAGTCCGTCCGCTCCCCACCCTCTCGGAACCTAAACGGGGCCTGCACAGCCGGCACCTGACAGCGTGTTGAAAGGTTGACGGGAAGAATCCTGTTTTTTGTTCTGTTCTGCTTTGTTTTTACTCTTCGCTCTTATTTTCTGGAATGTCAAAATCCTGCCAAGTCCACACATAGCCCAAGGCGCAGAATTCAACCCCCTCGAGCCCTGACCTCCAAGGCCTCCAGCTCAGGCCTACTGCTGCCCTCTGGCTCCTTGCTGACCTTCTCTCCCATCTGAGAGCTCGGACGTGACTTGGTCTTTGTGACCACCAGACTGGTCCTGCTGTTCGCACTCCTGGAGGCCCTCGCCGTGGTTCCCACCACCTGCATCCTGCCCAATCAAGTCCCGGGGTCCACTGAAGTCCTCCTTCCTGGCTATGTCCCCCCAGGGCTTTCTCTGTCCTGCCTCCCTGCCCAAATCAACTCCCCTAACTCAACACAGGACAGACACGGGTTAGGAGCCTCAGTTGCTGTTGATCCAGGTGTGTCACATTGTCCCAATTAGCCTGGAAGTTCTTTGAAGGCAAGACCTATATACTTTTTAAACCCAAAGTGTCTGGCATACAGCAAAGTGATTAATAGGCATGGACTGATGGAGTAAATTAAAACTCCAATCAGTGGCCATCAGAAAAGCAAGTGCTTTTGCAGGCAGCACTGACATCCAGTTGAAGCAAGCCAGTTTCCATGACTTGAAGCTTCAACTAAAGGCTGGCTCCTCGCGGCTGTTCCTCAGTGCAAATACAAATGCCAAGTTCCAAATGAGATCAGATGTCGTGGGGCTCTGAGAGGCACAAGCCTCACAAGATACATCAGTCAAAAAAAAAAGAAAAAGAAGATGATGATGAATGCTCTTGTTTACAAAAGGATTTGTCCCATTCCAGGGAATTTCACCGTGATTTAGGGCCTAATCCAGCCCATGCCTATAGACCTCACTAGCTGAACATTTTTGTGCCTCTTCTTCCATTTGCTGAACTTGGATGGGGACTTGACTTTAGGTCAAAAGAGCAATTAGTCATGAGATTGTGGCAATTAGTCATCAGATTGCCTTTCCCAACTTTAACATGACCCTCATTCAGGAAACCAAGGCCTAGCAAGACAGACAGACCTTGGAAGGCAGAAAGATGGCGGTGTACCAGGTGCACAGGGGAAGACAACCCACTGCTCTGAGCGTGGCCCTGTGGGAGGGCCCAGGGTCAGGCCACATGCTCTGTTACCTGGACCTTGCTCTCATCCACATCCCTTGCAAAACCCAGCTGGCTGCTGAAACCTCTGCCTCCTATGCCCCTGGGTTCCCACACACCCAAGTTTGGACCTAAGTTTCCAACACAGCAGCCAAACACAAGAAAGTCTGGACTGGCTGCTAATGTGAAACATAAACAATAATTCAACAGCCCCGGGAAGGGAGAGAGGACTTCTTTTTCCACGGGATTCAGAGGACTCCTTCTCCTGTCCCTTCTAGATCCCCGATGGGAGTTGGGAATGGCAAGTCCCTGGCCCTACAAAGCCTCAGCTCTACTTGGCACTCCTGGGCCCATCAATCTCCTCCCTGTGGCCTGGGTCCCCTCCAACCCTGGACGCTGGGAGAGGCATGGGGCAGCTGTGAGAACCTTCTTTCTCAAGGAAGGTTTTTCCAAAATTATATCAGGTTTCCTTCTACCCTAGCTTGTCAGTGGGGGGACTCTTTTGCCTAACATGGTTGAGGAATGTCTTAGAAACTGGTGTGATTCAGTCTGGCTTCAGATGAGGTTTTCCACCCAGACAGAGCTCACCGAGTGTCTGGAAGCGACGGCTTGCTACACCCAAGGACACCCACGCCCTTTCCCTGTCTCTAGACCTCAGTGAGGAGGACACACTTGACACAGTAGAAGGTTCAGCCTTGCACTGAAGTCAGATATAGAAAATAAGCAAGAGAAGGAGCCAAAAGGTCTTGCTCATACATTCACAAACACGGGGAGCTCCTTCTCTACCATGACTTGGAGAATCGACTCAAAACACACTCAGTATAGATCCTTGAAGAGCTACAGGTGGAAGTGGCCCACCAAGTGAACTCTCAAAAGGCATACCCCTTTCTCTTGGAAGAGAAGTCCACGCCTTTGAGCCTTCCCCACTGGAAGTTGTATGTTCCCCTCATTCCTATTCAGACTGGGCTTCCTTCAGCCACTGCAGACTCTAACCAGAGGGGGGCCCTAAACCATTGCTAGAAAATGCAGTTTGCAAAATTGTCTGTAACCTGAAAGTCAAGCTTACTAATGAATTATGACTCCATGGTTGTTAATTCTGCAAGATCCTCACTCAGGAACCACCAGCTTCCCTGGACACAGAGGACGGTGCTCTCTACCTGCTCCCCCTTAGGACCCCTTTAGGGTGTTACCCGGCTGAGGTGGGGCCCCACCAGGTGGGTGCCGTGATGGAGGCAGCACCATAAGGGAAGCTTCTTTGAAACCTCAGAAGTCTCATATTCTAAGGATCCTACAGCCGCAAGGAGAGAAGAACCCTGCAGGGCAGGGCCCCCTGTTTGAGCGCCATGAGCTGGCACCTCAGGAGCCCCACCTTTCCATAACCACCATTAGTGTGGCCCTTAGCGCTGAGAGAAATAGGGACCTTCTTTGAGTGGGCAGCTCTGAAAGAAAGGTCGAGTTGTTGCCCAAATCCCAAGTCTCTGTTTTTTCTGCTCCTTTTGCAGCTGTGTCTCCGACTAGGAGCCAGGCAGAGATAGTTGTTACAAAGATTTCTTAGACCTGATATGTCAAGGGTGTGAAGCCAGCCAAGGAGACAGGCATACAAGGAAACTTCTGGAGGGTACAGTCACTATTTTATTTCTTGACTCAGAGATAGTGAAATGGATTTTCTCCTAATTATCTGCTATTTTGTACTTTTCTCTTTTTTATACTTTTCTATATATCTGTTTTATGTCACTGTTTTTAAACTATTTTTTAAATAAAACAGCCAAAGTACTTGTAAGGGACCCATGATCATCCTCTCCAACATTTATTAATTCTCTTCTGGCACAGGACGGAAGGCTCTGAGTGCCAATAGCCCTGTGTCACAGCCCTGGACAGCAGGACCAAGGACCAGAAAGCCTCAGGAAAAGTCACTGGTCCCAGGGCCAGAATGCCAGTCAGCAGGAGAATGTGGAGAGGTCAAAGGCATTCGGAAAAAAATCACAGGATCAGTGGGCTAGAAACTCCAGAGAACTTGTTGATACAACAGTTTGCTGTTGACCCAGCTTGAGAGCTGCACCTGCCGACACGGAGACAGGGGAATGTGACTTACAGTTTGTACCTTCCTTGGGAGGTCATAACACTAGGCAGGCATGGCCCTGACTTCAGAGAAAGAGAGGTTCTTCTGCTTCCCTGCCGATGTGCTCCTGAGGGCTACTCAGGGTTCCACAGCACAGCCTGCATTAAAGTGTCAGGAAGATGAAGCCATCGGGACTCTGGATTGAGTTTCCAAACCAGGTTGGAAGCCCCCAAAGTACCTCTTCATCCCCCACCCCCATAAGTCTCCACTGATCACTCACACCAGTCACACAGGTCCCCCAGTCTCCTGCATCTACCCCAGGCTGTCACAAGCCTGTCATTGGATTTACTACTGCACCCCTCCTTTCCAAATCCTGCACATCTTTCAAGACAAAATTTTTTTTTTATAATTTTTTTTTAATAAACTTTATTTTTATTTTTTTTTTTGCAGTTTTTGGCCAGGGCTGGGTTTGAACCCACCACCTCCGGCATATGGGGTCGGTGCCCTGCTCACTGAGCCACAGGTGCCGCCCTCAAGACAAAATTTAAAAGCTGCCTCCACCATGAAGCCTCTCCAGATCTCTTAATTAGAATAAACACCTTCCAGCAGTGTTTAAGAGACACTTTTCCCTGTCCCTTTAGAACGTCACTTGTCCTCTGGTTATCTGCCCTCATAACATTCAAGTTCCGAGGCTACACATCATTCTTCTATCTCTGAAGCTTGAGGTCAGGAACAGAGGGCTCATTAATTCTTACATTCTACGTTAATTCTTGTATTAGGCACTGGGCCTAATGGATCTGTAATAGTAGCAACCAATGTGCGTTAATAAATCAGGTTCGTTAGGGTGTTGAGGACACAAAGGGCCCAGAGGAGGGAAGAGGAGCATCACGGAGAACCTTTACATCTCAAACCACCCCCTGCTCCCCAGCCCAGCTTCTCTCCCCCGGTCGACTACTGAGCTTCACAATCATTCGCAGGGTGTCACACTTGCCCACTTACTCCACTCCCTGCTCATTCTCACAGTGAAGCCGGAGAGCTCTTCCAAGGCTCAGATCAATCAGATCATTCCTGCGCGTACACTCATTAAGGACTCCCCTTTGCTCTTAAGGGAGACTTAAAACCCTCAACGTGGCCTCCAAAGATGCTCTGGCATGTCGGGGTTTTGCTGGGCATTTGGCCACACATTGAACCACTCCTGACCTCCCTTTCCGTAGGCTTTCTTCCATTCCCTCAATGCGTGCCTCTCTTGCCTAGCTCAGGGATGGCCACGTGCTATCTTCCTTTGCCTGTAACC
Source organism: Perodicticus potto (assembly GCA_963574655.1). Classification (NCBI taxonomy): domain Eukaryota; kingdom Metazoa; phylum Chordata; class Mammalia; order Primates; family Lorisidae; genus Perodicticus; species Perodicticus potto. The sequence continues at coordinate 18,563 of CAUYRH010077605.1, forward strand.
ACCTTCTCCACCTAGCCACATTGCAGACTTTCTACTCACCCTTAAGATCTTTCTCCAGGAAGCCGTTCCCGTCTCACTCTCCACCTCCACCATCCCCATGGGTCAAGAAAACCTTACAGTTGTGTCTCCCTGCACTTCTCTTTTGTAACACTCAAGGTATTTGAGAAGACTTATCCAGGGCCTTTTTGCTTGACTAGACCAGGGGTCAGCAAACTGTTTCTGTTAAGGCCAGATAGTAAATATTTTAGACACTGCACCATATGGTGTCTGCTGCAACTATTCACTTTGTCGTTGTGGGGACAAAAGTGGCCACAGGCAATATGCAAACACATAAGTGTGGTTGTTTTCCAATGAAATTTTATTTAGAGCCACCAGAATCCGAATCTCATATAATTTTCATGTTTCGTGAAATATCCTTCATTTAAAAACTTTTTTTCAACTACCTAAAAATGTAAAAACCATTCTTAGCTCATGGGCCATACAAAAACAGATGGCAGGCCAGAATTGGCATGCAGCCTGCAGCTTGCCAGCTCCTGCACTCAACTATAAGTTTCCTGGAGACAGAAACTATGTCTTGTTCACTGATGTATTCTCCCCAGCCCAGCACCTGGCTCTTACAAGGTGATTCATAAAAATTCACTTGAATGCCTTGATGTGTGGACTAGAACAGTGTTTCCCAGGGTGTTTCTACACAACACCTGGACACTCCACACAAAAAGGTGGTTGCATTATCAATGAAATTTGCAAATGCTACAGTCTGCCTTCCTAGAAGAGTTCAATGCTCAATGTATAAAGCAGACCAAAAACTCAGAACTATCCTTCAGATGAGAAATTTGATTGACTTAGACCAACACATTGACTTAGACCAATATTTGACCAAAGAACTTTCTACTTTAACTGCAAACGTTTACCAGTATCCAAGAGCAACCGTATTAGAAAGTGCTGCAGTGAGGATAAAAGGCAAGAGTGTAGAGGACTGGTTCTTAAACGTTAGTGTGTTTGAATCATCTTGAAGGTTTATTAAATAGGAGCCTGTTAGGCCCCACCTCTGAGTTTCTGATGCAGGTGGTCTGAGCCAGAGGCCAAGAATTTACACTCCTTACCACTGCCCAGCTGATGCGGATGCTGCTGGTCTGGGGACCCCATTTTGAGAAATGCTGATCTGGGGGGAATAAAAAGGCCTTAAAGGCTAAGTCTTCCAGATGGGGTTTCCTCCACCTTCCGGATCCGGTTCCCAGGAGAACCCTAACTCGTCCATTTCCTCACAGTGGCAGAAGAAGCCCTGACTCATCTTTCTAGTATCAGGCACTTGTAAAGGGTGGCAGTGTGCTCCCTAAAAAGACCTGTTTCGGCCCCAACCTTCATGACCTATGACGTAAACCTTATGTGGAAATAAGCTATTTACAGATGTAACTGAGTTAAAACAAGGTCATACTTGAGTGGTGAGCTCTTAATTCTTAGAAGAGGAGGAAGAGACACACACAGGAAGGAGAATGCTGTGTGACAACAGAAGCAGAGACAGGAGTGATGGCTGCCAGCCAGGGAATGGCACGGATTCCCCGCCACCACCAGAGGCACAGAAGAGGGGAGCAGAAGAAGCGCCTGCAGGTTGCAGAGGGAGCATGGCCGTGCCAACACCTGGACTTCAGTCATTCAGCCTCCCCAACTGTGAAACAATACACTTATGTTGCTTGAAGCCACCCAGTTTGTAGCACTTTGTTGTGGCAGCCCTAAGAAACATTCCAGTCTAAGGACAGATAAAGCTCCAGCCAAGGCCATGTCCGTGGTAGGCGCCCACATGAACTTCAAGGGAGCAATGGCTTCAGTTATCTGATCCCTTTGTCATCTCTTAGCTGGTGGTCTTTGAGCTGTTGTCTCTCTTTGGAAATTAAGTTATCTAATAGATGCAAAGTCTTCTTGGATTCACGTGTTGGGGCTGGCTTTGGTCAAAAAAAAAGCAAGTGATTATTCTTTACACTAGAAAAAGTCAATAAATAAGGAGATTTGGCTTTGCCCTATCCTGCATTCCACAGGTCTTGTTTCTCATTGGGAGACATTCACAAGGGGCTTCTCAGTGACAAAGAAATGGCTCCTTCTTCTCTGGGTCTGAGTTATAAATGCCTTCTCAGATCGACAAAGAAACGAGTAAGCAATAGATATTTTCACAGCCTGAGTACCCTGGCCTTAGTCATAAATTATACCCTTTCCTTTTAGAAAAATAAGGGGTATAATTCTTATTCTCAAAAGAGACTCAGGTGCCTGATACCTTAGGCAGGAGCCAAAAAGAAAATGTGGACACAGGTTGCCAATGTTGAAGGAGAGGAAGGGGACACGAGCAGGTGGGGACTCTGTATTCTCAAGCTCAGAAGCCACCCCTGTCTCTCCAATGAATGAAAAATAAGAACCAACTAAATGCCACCCCTATCTCTCCAATCCATGCCCGCCCAGGCTGCTCACTTGCATTCTGCATGAACTCAAAAATCTGTAGATGTTTTAAGGGAAGGGGGGCAAAGCTATAGTTTCTATTGCAGCTGATCATAAGCCTTTGGGGATGCCCTCTCCCAAGGCATCCCCAAAATAAAAGCGGGGTCTGATTCTTTGATAAGTGGAACAGTGACACCCCTTGAAAGTTAAGTGTTCCTTACTTTACCCTTCACATTTCATTTCAAATGTCCAGTCAATTCATGAACAGCATGAATCCCCTGACCTAGAGGTGGACTCCCGATCACTAACATCTCAGCCTCTGACTACGAGGCGAGCCAGCCCAGAGGAATGGAACACTGTCATAGAAGACAAGCTTTTGGAGTCAGATAGTCCTGAGTTTGCAGATCAATCTCATTTTGTTGGTTTTGTTTTGCATTAAAATCTAATTTGCTGTGCAAACTGGAGCAGGTTAGTAAACCCTTTGAAACTTCAGGTCTCTAAGCTATAACGTAGGAATAATTATAAATGCTTTGCAGTGGGTTTGTGAGGATTTTGAGAGATGCTGGATGTGTCTGGCACATTACTCTAACGTACAAAGCACAGCGTGCCAAGTATGAACCTAAGTAACAAACAGACACCCTTTCCATCCTTGCGTCTTATTTCAAACATCTCTCCAGACGATGGCTCAAAGAGGTCGGGACACCTGCCCATGGTCACACAACCAGTAAGCAGCGGACTCTGGAGTCTGTGCGCTCACCATAGAGATTGCTACTGGTCCATTGGGGGATGTCTGGGGTTAGAGTGAAGACCTATATTTTTTCATTCATTCAACAATAATTCATTTACCTATGCGCCTCTCAGAAAAGATAGCACACAGTAGACCCAGTAGAATCTCAGACAATAAAATACAGCCTCTGCTTTCAGGAACTGAACAGCTATCAGGGTGAACAGACAAGTGCCCAAAACTAAATAAAGGTAGAATCTGACACCAGACAGGAAGACAGAGTGTGGCAGACAACCTGCTAAGTGGCAGGAAACAGTCTTTGGGAACAGGCTGATTTAATGAAGGAGATGGTATTTCTGCTGAGCCTTGAAAGATGGGCAGCATTTTGACAGATGCACACAGCAAGTCTCAGTCCAAATTAGAGACCCTCTTATTTTTTTTTCCTCATCGCAACCCATTTATTTCCTTTGTTGGACTCACCGCTATTTAATTTCACAGCTATGCACAGATGTACTTGCTTCATGCTGGTCTCCCTCACTAGACATGAGCTTAAGAGAAGAGGCCCGTATGCCATGTACTCTATCTATACAAGGCCTGGGCCAGAGCAGCCACCTAGTAGGTACGTGCTGAATGAATGAATAAATGAGTTGTTGGAGGGCTAGTGGCTGCTTTCAGAAGGAGTGATATTATTGGTAAACACACTGCCCAGATTTAACATTGCAGTTCTTCCAAATCCTTGGTTATCTTGAGTTTTCACTTTTGTGGGAAGCTTTTCAAAACTACCCCAAGTTTCCTTAAATGCCCCCTCTCAGCATTCCTATAGCACTTAAGCTCCTGGGTGAGCTTCTTCCCAGCTAGACCAGACTCTCCATGAAGGCAGCAGCCCTGCCTTCCCTGTCATGTTCGTCTAGAGTGCTTGGGTAAGACTTGTGCATACAGCTGGTGTTTAACTGAAGCCTGTCTGCAAATCCATCCTAGTCAGCCCACACCAGCCCTGGAGGCACCAGTTTTAGGGTCACAGCAAGGGCTGTTCCACCCCCCACCACTGCCCTGCCCTCGTGGGAGGATTTCTCCCATTGCAATCAGAGCTGTGATCCTTAGTTCCTTTAGACCCTTAGATCCTTTAGTTCCCCAGTGCTGAGCTAGATAACGAAAAGCCCTAATGATTCCAGCATTTTTCAAGAACTTTCCTCCAAAAGCAGGAAGGCATTTAAAAATGCTGGGTCTTGCTAGGTCACACATTCTGCTTGGGAGCCTGCTGGCCGTAGGCTCCTGTGTTGGTCATGGGGCTCTCTGTCCACACAGGGCTTGGATTCTGAGGCTGAGTGAGGAAGGTAAGTCAAGTGCAGGGTGGAGCAGGCTGCTTCAGACCTCAGCACGACACAGACAAGGTCGTCCAGTGGGGCCATCAGGAACTACACAGAGCCTGTGCCTCAGAGCCCTCCCTCTGCCCAGCAGATATGTCAGTAGCCTTTCTTGGGAAAGAATCAAAGGAAACAACCACAGCAGGCTAAAGACAAACGGAAGGCATTCTCTGATTCAAGAGCACATAGCCAGACCAACCTGGGCCTGGCCCAGACCCTCGTTAAACATTCATTGCTCCATCTGAAAAATGGGCACCACAAGTCCCACTTTACTGGATAGTAAGACATATTCGCAAGACTGTACACAGTGTCTGGAACACATTTATGGCCCAGAAAAATAGTAGTGATTGATGACAAGGAAGAGAAGAAGAATATTACATGGAGTAATCTTCCAGAACTACTTCAAGTCTTGCTTTGATAAAGCTTTCTGTGGGGTTCTCAAATAAAGCTTAGATGAGTTATTTTCAAACATCCAACCTCAACTCAAAGTAAGACACGTTCTCCAATGTGACCCACACATACCGACTATGTAAGTAACTGCAACACAGGATTCATGGGACAATACTTAGCCCTGTTACAAGGGATGTGCTTTGGTAGCTTGTGTCTTTTTTAATATTGGTTGTAACTCATTACATTGATTTCTTAATCCCGTTATGAGTTGTGGCTACCAGCTTACAAAATTCTTCTTAGAGGAATTCAGCTCTAACATCCAGCACATGCAATTTCTGAGCACAGAGCAGGGCAATTCTTCCCAAAGACTTCCTACCCATGGTGTAAGCACCACAGTGGTGTCAGAGCCTGGACAGTCACTCGGGTCCTCCCCCAGATCCCTGAGCCGGGCTGGAGCACCAAGGCAGTGGAAAGTCACACAGGCTGGGAGACAAGGACCAAATCAAGTCAGTGTTCATGGGAGGCACAGTCGAAAGGTCATGGCTTCAGAGTCTGACAGAACTGACTTCACCCAGCTCTGCTAGCTACTAATGCAGGTGTTCTGGAGTGGACTCTTAACCTCCCTGAGCCTCAGCACCCTTCTCTGGAAGGGAAAATTTCCCCACAGGGGGTGTTAGATGAGATGCTGAGGACACTCTGGACGGTACCCCAGTGTTTAATACTGAGTCAATGCTGCTGGGAATTCTCTGCTGGCCCCTCCAAGCCTAAACCAAAACCTCACAATGGCCTTTCTTCCCCACTCTTCATCTCCATATTTACAGATCCTACAACCTTCAGAAGAAAGGTTGTCTACTCCCTAGTAAATGGGTAACACTCAACAAATGTCCGCACCAGGCAGAGTGAGGGCCCAGGATTTGCTCCAATAAATCATCCATCACTGAGCATCCTTTTGAAAAAAGATGTTTTATACAATGCTCTCCAAGACCCATGACAAATAAAGTCTGCTGCATAACTTTTACTAATTCAGTCACATCTGATATCTCTGGATTCATGATAATGCTCCCCCACGTACAGGTGGGAAGAGAGAGATGGGAAATCTCAGTGTAGTTTCCCCAAGGGCCTCCTAAGTTACTGTCAGTGACAGAGCTGGGGTGATGCCTTGGAAGGCAGGGTGCTCAATAAAAAGTTCATATCCCTAAAGACAGTGAGGGATCCTTTGCTGAGAATAAGCACAGGACTGATGGAGTGGAGGGCAGGCAAGAAATGAATTTGCACCTTGGGCTAGACTGTTTGTGCGGCCCAGTATGGGAGAGAATCCTTAGGGAAAGCATAACTCCCCAGCCCAAAGCAGAAAGAGAAGCTAACGAGGAGTATACATTGCAAGCTGATTTCCCCGAAGTTATTCATAGGAAAATTCATTTCTGTGAGATGCTAATTAGTCGTGACAGCGCTTTGCTTCAGACATAATTGCACTGGTCCCATTCGGTCTCTGTGGGTCAGCTGTGATGGAATTTCCATTACCTATTGTGTTTTGGTTACTGAAGAAAAATGTGTGTGTAGAGAAGGGAGGGGGCCAAGAGGAAACATGAAAGTCTGGAATACCTTGAGTATCCATAAAAACCATCTGTGATTTTAAAACTTCATAAAGATGATGAATCTCTGAGAGCCAGAGAGTCTTCTTGGAATCTCAGCTCCGTCTGCGGGAACTGCTCCTGGCAAGCAGTGAGCTTCGAAATCCAAGTTTCTCAGACAACGGAACAAAGCGAGCTTCTCCTGGCTTGACCACTGGGTATGGAAACAAAGACTTGATGGAAGGGAAGGGAAGACTTGATGTGCTTCTCACCTAGCCAGCAGCCCTTGAATGGCCAGCAGTGTCCGGCCATGGTCACTGAATATGTAGACATATGTATATACGAATCTTGACAGGAAGTGTGTGAGCCTCTTCGAGGATGAATCAGAATGGCCTCACCTCTCCCACATTCTAAATTATTCAGTTCAAATCAGGGTGAACTGGTATGCCAAGTTGGGGGGCATCACCGGATCACCCCATTCCCCAAGTGTTAGAGTTGGGAAGAAAAGGGCATTTCAGGGTCTACGTAGTCCAGCATTTCTCACCCCCAACACTATTGAATTTTGACCAGATGAACATTTTGGGCGGGGTGAGGGGCTGTCCTGTGTGTTTTAGGAGGTTTAGCAGCATTCTTGAACACTACCCACTGAATGCAAATAGCAACCCCTACCCAGACACCCCTACCTCTAGTTGTGACAACTTATAGGTCTCCAGACATTGCCAAATGTCTCCTAGGGTAAAATCACCACCAGTTACTCTACCCTTACAATTCCCAAAGTAGATCCCAAGAAATGTTAGTGCAGTAAGCATCCCTATAACCCAAGGATTCCAGGGTCCACTAAGCTTAGAAATCACTGCATATTGTCCCTACTTTCGGTGATTCCCCTTATTATTATCTTAAAGTCTCTGAAAGTTCTGCAGTAAGAAGGAAACTGCTTAATAATTTTGTTTGACCTAGCATTGTGCAAACTTTCTCAAATAAAACTCCTTTATTCCTATTATCTATTTACATCTCTCAAAGCTAATGTTCCAAAGAAGACATTGAGATTTATATATACAATGTTAGTATATATCATACTATATATATATACGTATATATATGATATGCCAGGCAACCCAACCTCCCCCCTATTGAACAGATGAACTGAAGCAATAAGTAAGTCATGTTTCTAAATCCTATTAACAGATGAGTGGCAAAGCCATGGCTAGGAGCCCGAAGTTCTAATTCCCAGCCTACCTCCTCCTCTTACACAAAAACAATTTAGATATAACCTATAACAAGACACAAGATAAAAGAATCCATCCTCCCACAGTTAAATTTGTTTCTACACCACCATCCAAAATATTTGCCTAGGAACTATGCCTAGTGAAAAATCAGTGTGCATATCCCCAGGGGAACAAAGCAGGCACTTTCTGCAGACCTGGTTGAAGAGGACCTCACGATGGCAATAGTATGGCAGGGTGCAGGACAATGCCATCCACTCAACATCGCGTCCGTGTACATCTCACCTGCTGACCTACGCGCAAATCCCACAGTCACTAAACCTGACTCATCTTTGTCACAATACAATACACATTTGTATTGTGGCTGGCACTGAGAGGGCCTCAATTAAGTTTGATGGAAGGAAGAAGCCAGGTACCAGTAAAGGCCAAGGTCTTGTCCATCAACATGGCTTGATCGTAGTTCACAGATCATCACCACCACAACAAAGCCTCCCCACTCTCTCCACCCACCTTATATTTTCTTGGATCAGATTCCATCCCGGCCTTCCAGGCTGCAGAGAACTACTGTTCAAAATGGCAGCTCCCCTTCTGCCCTGACATGTGTTCTGAACATCCCTGCACTTGCACAGTTCTAAGAAATAAAAGGTAAATTTCCCACTAAGATCAGCTGGCCCAGTGTCCCTCCTAAAGACAGCACATCAAGGTGCCACTGTCTTGTCATTCAGAGCCAGACAACATGCAGTAAGTGATCACTCACTCTCTTGATGGTCTCAGTTGCCAAAGCTAGGCTCTGGAGAGGCTCCCATTCTCAGATTGCAAAACAGTAGAAATAATATTGACAGGGAAACTGGGTGGTATGACATTGTACAGTTTTGCATGGGAATTGAAATATAATCACAGCCCAAGGCCTCTCGTGTCCCAGGGATCCTCTTTCAGCCCTTACTGTTCCAAGCTCTTTGTGACTTTTCAAGAAGAGGGTAAGGACACAGGAATGGTGAAGGATCTAAGCTAGAGGACAGGCCCAGGGCTCCAGTCACTCCAAAGTAGACAGGGGTGACCAGTAGGACACTGAGCAGAGGCTGAGGGCTCAGCCCTAGGCAGTTGTGGCCTAAGGATGTCTCGACACCTGCAACATGAATCCAATTGCTGGATATTTTCAAAGTCCCCCTCGAGTCTGCTTTTAGAAAACTAATGGCAAAGAGCTTAGAGGCAGAGACTAGAAAAGCACACAGCAAACCTCTCACACCTGGGAGACCCCGCTCTTCCCTCTCCCTTTCTCCTTTTGTCTCCCTTCCTCAGTGTCTTTGGTTTCCTAGCATAAGGCAGTGCTGAAGGAGGCCAAGGGGACTGGCCTCCCTGAGGCATATTGGGTGCTTTGCACCAATCTAATACAACAGCCTCATATTCTTTCACTCAATCAGCCAATGGTCATTGGTGCCGCTCTAGGCACTGAACAAGGCAGAGAAGGCCCCCGCTGCCTATTGCTCTTATTCTGTAGTGAAAGCCTCCTCACAAAAGCCACTGGAGACAAGCAGTGGCCCTGATCTGATCCCCACATTTCACAACTATGCAACTCAAGCATTGCCCTACACCAGACTCGCCAACTTCAGAATCACAGGAGGCCCGAAGATCAGCTTTGGAGTCGTATCACACCAACAAGCAAACCACACGCAGACATGGTGAGACGTGCTCAAGTGAGGGACCCAGATCCCGTCCCCAGACATAAGGGAAAAAGTGCGGTGAAAGGAAGAGGTGTATACACCCTCCCGACACGCGGAGGTGGTGACAGAGCCAGGAAAAGCCCCGGAGCATTCACAGGTTCACATATCAGCCCCATGTTACCCCCACACTGTCATCTTCACACAACCATTCAAGGCTGGGACATTAAAAAAAAAAATCATTCAATTTTTGACATTTTAAAAATTATCAAGTAAAACGTAAAACAGATTTTCCTACCCTGCACCTGTGTAGGAGAGACTAGAGAGGGCCAAAGGGCAGGGTGGGGAGGCCAGAAAGGGTTATGATGGTGTGAGGCCAAGGGGAGAGAGGAGTAAGGACTAGTCAAGTTCACAGGTCAAGGTCGGTGGGTGGAAAGATCACTGATACCTGGTCATAAATCAGAAAGACACAGTGAGCTCAGTGCCTATAGCTCAGCCATTAGGACTCCAGTCACATACACCACGGCTGGTGGGTACGAACCCAGCCCGAGCCTGCTAAACAATGATAACTACAACTAAAAAAATAGCAGGGTGTTGTGGCAGGGGCCTGTAGTCCCAGCTACTTGGGAAGCTGAGGCAAGAGAATCACTTAAGCCTAAGAGTTTGAGGTAGCTGAGAGCTGTGGTGCCATGGTACTCTACTGAGGGTGACATAGTGAGACTCTGTCTCAAAAAAAAAAGAAAGAAAGACACAGTGACTTCATAGTTCAACACCAAAGAAGACAGAGAGGAGAGGGGCTCAGGAATCAGGCAACAGTCATGATGTCAGCTATAATTTTTTCAAAAGAAAGTGATTTCATTTTTTGACAGATGATTTTGACATCACCAATCCAAACAGCAGCACCAAAGAGAATGTCCTAATGGTCTTAAGGCTGGGTCCTGGGTTACAAGGACAACTGAAATTCCATCACAGCCACAGTCAACCTCTGAATGACTACCCCTTGGGAAACTCAGTTAGATTCCTAACGTCACCAACACGCCCAGCCCTAGAGTCACGCTTTCCTCATCCAACACACAGGACAATCATCTCCACCATCTCCACCCAGCATCAAGCTTCTCCCTGCTCTCCCAACTGCAGGCCCTGCTAACCGCACACTAAGGCTGGCCCTGGAGCCTGCTGACCACGGACGAGGGCCTGAAGCACAGTCTCAGACACCTGCAGCAGGGCCTGCCTTTCACCTTCTGGGCCATTTTCCCCCTAGAAGAAATGACTGATAGAAAATCAACTGCAGCAGAACAGGTATCTTTCCTGCTGTGTTGGGGGAAACGGCAGCTCCCATGGTGAGAACATGCTTCATTCTGGACAGTACCAAGTAGAGCTGGTGGCCAAAGAACGAGGAGGCAGCACGATCACTGGTGTTCAGAGAAACACCATCACTGAGAACGCCTCTCCCACACAGCTGGAGGCCAGTCACACCAGCTCAACCCTCTCCCAAGTGAGAGGCCGACTGATTTGTGTGGTATGTGTTTTGGACCATTGCGAGCTAGTGCAAATTCTCTTGTATGAAAACATTCAACATTCAACAGAAGCATCTCAGACCCCCAGACCCAGCACCAGGCAGCTGAGGAGCAGGAGACCCATCAATATGTGTTAAATAAAGGAATAATTATGTGCCCCAGTACCCGTGCTGGGCCCAGGAAGGCAAGTATGCAACAGATACTACACCTGCCTTCGAGGTGGTGGTGCCTGGCTGGTGAAGGTTGACCCCTGGTAATTTGTCACTGGTGAGGTCAGAAATAAGAGTCAAAGTCAGCTGGTTTTGGACTGATCCAGAAGAAGGACTAGGTCAGGGCTCTCTAAACATGTTATCCAGGGCAGTGCTTGAGGCTCAGTGAGTAGGGCACCGGCCCCACATAACGAGGGTGGTGGATTCAAACCCAGCCCCGGCCAAACTGCAACAATAAAATAGCCGGGCGTTGTGGCAGGTGCCTGTAATCCCAGCTACTCGGGAGGCTGAGGTAAGAGAATCGCCCAAGCCCAAGAGCTGGAGGTTGCTGTGAGCTGTGGAGCCACAGCACTCTACTGAGGGCAACAAAGTGAGACTCTGTCTCTACAAAAAAAAATTAAAAATTAAAAAATAAAACAAATTAAAAAACATGTTATTCACATCCCCCCATCCTAACTTCTGCCCTATCTATATGGCATCTACCACTGTTCCCTAAACCTTTTTCTTTCCAAGGACTCATTTTTTAAATTAAATAAATACATTTTAAGGAGACTTTGTAGCACTGCATTATGTGAAAAACTGGTATCACCAGAGGAAAAAAATAGAAGCGAACCTTCAAAATACATATAAATTCAAAATAAAACGAGGCTATGAAATTCCAGGTAGATACCACAGCGTGAAAAGTCTGACCTAAGGCCGCTCTGCCTTTGCTCCAAAGGGAGACAGGTGAGTGTCAAGAGACATTCAAAATAGCAAACAGAGACTTTCTCTTGGAGAGAATCAGAGCCCTGGAAGAAAACTGGAAAAGGACTACCTTCCTCCTTGGTGACTCAAGGTCTTGTCTGAGTATCACCAGAGGGTTTCTGGCATGCCACCGACGCTGTGCTCTTTGTACCTGGGGAAATGCTAAGACCTAAACAAACTTTACCATGCTTTTCAACCTCCAGATTCTATTACTACTTACCATCAAAGAAATCAAATGCATGGAAAAGAGATAACACTAAAACAACATAGGTCCAATGAACGCATTAGGTTTCCAGAGTTTCCATCCCCTCTAAGAGTTTCCTGCTTCGAAGGCAGGGGTAGGGTCTGTTGCATCCTTGCCTTCTTGGGCCCCACACAGGTACTTGGACACATATGCATATTGTATGGCAGTGATTCTCAATCTTCCTAATGCCGCAATGTATTTTCATTATGAAAAAGGGGTCATGACCCACAGGATGAGAACCGCTGTTCTATGGTTTTCATGCTATAATTGAAGGCAGAAAAGCCCAGAAAGAGGAGGGAATGGGCCCGATCCAGGCAGCAGGCACCAACAATGCTCAAAATTCTTAGTCTTGGATTGTACCATAAGACTCAGCATCCTAAAAAAAAGGGAGGATTGGGCTTGGCACCTGTAGCTCAGTGGCTAGGACTCTAGCCACATACACCAGAGCTGGCAGGTTCAAATCCAGCCTGGGCCTGCCAAACAACAATGACAACTACAACCAAAAAATAGCCGGGGCTTGGCGCCTGTGGCTCAAGCAGCTAAGGCACCAGCCACATACACCTGAGTTGGTGGGCTCAAATCCAGCCCGGGCCCACCAAACAACGATGGCTGCAACCAAAAAAATAGCCAGGGGTCATGGAGAGCGCCTGTAGTCCCAGCTACTTGGGAGGCGGAGGCAGGAGAAACCCTTGAGCACAGGAGTTGGAAGTTGCTGTGAGCCATGACGTCACAGCACTCTACCCAGGGCGATAGCTTGAGGCTCTGTCTCAAAAAAAAAAAAAAATAGCTGGACATTGTGGCAGGCACCAGTAGTCCCAGCTACTTGGGAGGCCAAGGTAAGAGAATAGCTTAAGCCCAAGAGTTTGAGGTTGCTGTGAGCTGTGACACCACAGCACTCTACCCAGGACGACACAGTAAGACTCTGTCTCCAAAACAAGGGAGGATTGTAAAATCCTCTCATTCCTGACCTTAGACCACCTATTTGTGTGATGTGTGTTTCTATACAGTGGAATTCAACCAAAGGGAGCTCAGGAAACCGAGGCAATGAATCAGTAGAAGTCCTGCAGGTGCAGAGTATCTGAATTACAAAAGAAAAACAGAACCAAATCCCCAGACGTTCTCAAGACCTGCTAGGGGAAGCTTGCACAAGCCTAGTCCAAAGCATTTACCCAAGGAAATCAGCAAAGACCATGGCAAAGCTTAACTGTTCAAGCCATGTCCCCAGGCCCTGCCTCTCAGGCAACATCCATCTTGGGAAGATTTCCTCAGAACCCCTAGTAGAGCTGGACTCACTTAACAGGTTAACCTGAAAGCTTACTAAACTTAAAAACTTACATTGGAGTTGACTATTTATATTACAAGAAGATTCTTCACTCCCCAGAAGCAATCCTTTGTAGTCTGAGCTTCCCGGAACACTTAAGGGTTTGTTAACAGATTATTAACTACTTGGCAGGTTCTCAGACTCTAGAGAAAAAGAGAGAGGAAGGGGAGGAAACTGGAATGTCTGCTCCTTTGGTTTGCCAGGCTTTGTGCTAAGTGCTTCCCTTACGGTATCTCGTTTAATTAATCCTCATGGGGTTAAGAATCTCCATTTTATAGAAAAGAAAACTGAACACAGAGAAGTAAAGCAACTTGCCCAAGGTCACACAGCTACTCCGGCACTAAAAGCAAGGGTTGTTTCCAACAGGGCAGGGAATGGTCCGCCTAAGAAAGTATCATTTGCATTTTTTTATCACTGTGTACTAAAATATGCGCTACTGGCATACAATGGAACAAATGTTTACTAAAATGAACAGACACAAATGCTAGGAATACCATGCCCAGTAAAAATGACTCTATGGCACTCAAAAACTAAGATGGGTCAGAAGCAACAAAAGAAAATTACCTGAATATACCAGGCTAGTGAGGATGGGGATTCCTGGTGTCTAAAGTCTCACTATTCCAGGCTTTTTTCTTTATAGACACATACACACACACACACACACACACACACACGATCCTTCAGCCAATACATTCTACATGAGTAGATGGAAAAGCAATCCCAAAGAGGCAGATTTCTAGCTTATTCCTGACACCTGCTATTTCCCCTTCTGCGTCCCAGGACCTGAGCTTGCTGAGGGTGGGCCTGGGCTGCTACCACACCAGACCGGACAATGGCAGCCTCCTCCAGAGACACACTCTAGACACAGGATAGAAGCCTGTATTACCCAGGAGACAGCAGGTGGGACAGGATGGAAGGAAAAGGAAAGGACAGGACAGGGAGAGACGGGAGGGGGGTAGAAGGCAGGACATTTGATTAAAATATATTGTCCGTGACACAGGATAAAAGCCTTTTCTGTGATTGAAAGCGTTTCTAAACATCAAAGATAGAGATAGCTGCTGTGCTATCATGGTGGGATTATGACTGCTTTTGTAAATGTCCTTTAAAGTTCTTATTATATAGTTTTTAAAGAGGGAAGATTTTGGAGCAGAGAGATGTGAGAACATTCTTAGGAAATTCAGAACGACTCACCAAGGGGAACTGGCTTTGTGATAATTTTATAAAATAGTGTTACATATGATCCCGAACACATCCCGCAGGGGACTCCTGAGACTCAGAACCAAGGCCCACTGGACCAGGCTTCTGCATTTCATGGAGCTTCTCATGGCAGGGCCTGGACACCACAGACAGAAGTGGTGGGACGCAGAGGCAGCAGGCCAGCACTGGGAGCTAGGACCATACTCGGTGGACAAAATGGGTGACCTCAGCCAGCTATTTTCTCATCCTTAAGATAAGAGACTGCATTCAACTAGGGGAAACCAAGCTAAAATTTTTTGAAGAGTTAGGTTAGGAACAGAACTGAATGGGTCCTCAGGGACTGTGATGGCCTAGCAACTGGACGCCCAGGCCCAAGGGGCTGCTGGCACTCAGACCCGGCTAAGAACTGGGCTCCACGCTGCCAGTTCCAAGAAGCCAGAAATCTATATCCTCATGTGGACACTTTAAGTTTTTCTGTTAGCTTTTAGACTTTAAAAAAAAATGTGAACACCCTGGAAGTGGCACAGAACATGGACATGGTCTCTGGGGTAGACGTTGCAGAATTTCTCTGACAGTGCGGGGTGTCAAGCCCCCACTCCATTACTGCATGGAACCGGTGTTGCTCACCTTGTGACTCCCCCAAGACACCATTTCTGCCTTCAGAAGAGACTTGTAGGAGGGTGGGAAGGAAAAGGGTGATCAGAAACTCCTGGGTAGAACTCACTAGATCCTACTGGTGGTCCCTGCGGTTGGTCCATCTGAGGTTCCTTGGCCCCAGGGAAAAGGTGACTCAGTTCCTCTGATTCAGGCTGTGAGACTGAGCTTCTGAGACTTCTCCAGTCCTGGAATCCATCACGAATCCCAGCTTGAAGTTTCTCTACCCTCCATGTGCACAAGGATTCTGCATTTCTAGCAGGTCCCAAGTGATGCACCTGCCGTGGGGCCCACACTTTGAGGGGCAAGTCAGATCTGTAACTTGCCCTCCTTCCTTTTCTCTCTCTCTCCTTGTGGCCCACAAATAAGTCTGCTTATTCCCCAAATGCCCCTCTCCTCTAAGGCTCTCATCCCAGCCCTCTTTCCTACTTGTAACAAATGTTCTGAATGTAATGTCTACGCCTGTTGCCTCAACTTCTCCAACCGGGCTCTTCTCTGTTTAAACTCCATCATCTGATTTATATTTCCTACCCCACTGCACTCCTAGAATTATGCTTCCAGGTTACTAATAACCTCTTAATTGCCTAGTGCAATGGCCTCATCTAAGATCTTCTCCATTTGATAACAACAGTAATAGCTGCTATCCATCAGTTGGATATTAAATGCACTGTCCCAAATCTCTACCTAAGAAGTACTTCAAATGCATCATCTTATTGCCCTATAATATGTTCTATGATTCACCCTATTTTTACCAAGGAAGAAAGTAAGCCTCAGAGAAATGAAGCAAAATGGCCAAAGCCACATAGCTAGAAAGAGGCAGAGCCAGGATTGGCTACCAAGGCGGTCAGTTACAAAGTCCTCACTCTTTTTCTCCCTGCAACATTTTATTAGGAGAATTTTCAAACACGCACCAAGTCTGACAGGATTTCACAGAGAACACCTGTATCCCCGCCCACCACGTTCTAGCATGAACACCACGTTTTACCGTATTGCTTTATCACAAATTGATATAAACACTGTCTTCTTTGGTTCCATTTGAAAAGCAGCATAAAAAGCACTTCTGAGGCTGAGCTCAGACGTTGCCATTTCTGAATCAGAAATAATTTGGCATCTTCTGAAGCCCACTCATCCCATTCCCTTCAGGGCTGGGGAGCCAGGTGGAGTGTTGTTGATCCGGGAACATCTGTGCACATTGTCACAGCACACACACACACACACCAACCAACTCTGATTTCTCCCCTGGCACAAAGCACACAGGGAAGAGGACTTCGGGAAACCTCACCACCTCAAAATACCTCCCTGAACACTAAGGGTGACAACAGCCTGTCATCTTTGTGCAAGTGGCTAGAGGCAGCACTTGGAAAAGAGCAGCCACACCTACCTTCGGAGCCCTCCCACTCCAAAGGTAGGTGGGACTGTAATAGCAGCCCCTTCATGTCTTCCTGCCGCAGGGGGTGCGCAGGAGTGGGGTGGGAAGGTTGGCAGGGAAATTTCCAACCACAGCTTCCTTGTGCCCCTAAAGAGGACACCAGACCCATAGAATGCAACGTCCTGCAAGGTGGACAGATCCCTCTGTCCATCTGACTCATGGAAAAGTCGTTCAGCCATAAAAAGCAGCTTGCTCTGGTGCCCTATGCAAAGGGCACACAACAGGTCCACATTGAAAAGAAAGGCCTTGGGGCGGGGGCCTGGGAGCCCTGGACACTCAGCCCTGCCACCACAGGCTCCCACCACTTCTTGCTGTGTAACCTTAAGAAACTTCTTACCCTCTTTAGGTCAGAGCTTTCTAATCTGTGCAAAGGACACCACACCAAATGAAAAGAATAAGCAAGTTCTGGTCCAGGGCAGCAGGTGCTGGGAGGAGGAGAAAGAGGATTACTAATGCACTCAGCAGACGGGAGCCCTGACCTAAGACTTTTGTGTGTATTAGCTCCTTTAATCCTCACATTAAGTCTGTGAAGTGGGTGTGCCTTTTACCCTTACTGTACAGGTGAGGACACTGAGGCATGGTGGGGTTAAAACTTCCCTGAGGTTGTAAGGTTAGTAAGACACAGAGTGAAGATGAAAGAAACACAGGCAGCAGGTCCTGGAGTCTGCATGGTGACCACCACAAAACAGGGCTTGCTAGGGAAGCCAGAAGATGCCCCCTTCTGCCCACCAGAAGGACTCAGTTCAGGGGAAAGAACAGGACTAATGTGAAGATTTAAATGCTAATAAAATATTTAAATAACTAGCTGAGATAATTGTGGGAAAGATATTGCCAGGGAGAACATGATAAATTGCCAAATGAAAGTGTTCAGACAAAATTGCTCTAAAGGTCCAGAAAAGGAAAAATACGCATGCACACACACACTATGACATCATTCTGAGACTGGAGGAAGCTAGGAGGCTGCGCAGAACTGGCTTTTCTGGGCGAGTAGGATTTGAACAAGAAAGTGCGTGGCAGGAGAGAGAGCATTCCAGCAAGAGTCCAAATTCAGAGGGTCAGCTCCCATGTTTGGAGACAGGGGAGCCCCAAGTGACTAAAGATGGCGGCGTAGCGAAGCAGGAGAGGTTTGTCAAGGCCAGGTCTGAATTTTCCCTTGTGAGTAATAGGGAGTTATGGAGAAGCTTGAGGGTAGGGAAGTAGCATGACCAGAATGTCTGCTGATGACACAGTTCTCTCAAGTGTTGTCCTAGAAGCCCTTGGGCCTTGACAGAGGAAAATAAGAGGTCAAGGTCATGGTACTCCTCAGAGATAACTAGGAGCTTCAGCTGGAAGTCTTTAGTTGGGTTTCTTCATAGGATTGGTTAGAATTTGGCACTCTGTATCATCAGGGAAGTAGCAAATCCAATCCAAACCCCCTGCCTCCCTCTGCAGGGTCACATCCAGTGGACAGAATTTTTTCAATGCTATTTTTAATCTTTCTGCTGACCAAAAACACTGGGAAGAAACGAAGCATGAACATCAACAAGAGGCTCTCCAGACTCTCTCCTCTCCTATTAACCACTCGGCCTCCCTGCTCATGTA
Source organism: Perodicticus potto (assembly GCA_963574655.1). NCBI lineage: Eukaryota > Metazoa > Chordata > Mammalia > Primates > Lorisidae > Perodicticus > Perodicticus potto. The sequence goes on from CAUYRH010077605.1 coordinate 36,813, forward strand.
CCATATGGTCTACCAGCCAGGCAGCCCCTTCAGGCTGATCTGCTTAATTATTTGGTGACTATAAATAGAAGCATTGGACAATAGGCTGTATTTTCTTTCAGTCTTGCAAACAAAGACAGGGTCACCAGTTGGCAGAAGTGGGGAGTATGGGTTTTACTCCCTCCACCCAGGCTATTTTCCTTCCACCCGAGCCAAACAACCTCAGAGCAGCTTCAGAACTGCCCTTGATCTGCTGGGGACTGTCCCTCCAAGCTGAGTCAGCAGGGAGATGTGCTGAGGTCACTCATGTCTCTTAGAATGGGGATGAGTTTGGGGAAGGACATCACTTGGGATGTCCATTTGCTTTAGGTGTGTCCTTGCCAATGGGTGCAAGACCTAGCTGCAGTCACCCAAGACTTTTCCTACCTTACTGACATTCAGCCTTCACTTCTACCCCCACCCCACTCCCAGCTTAGATCAGCTGCCCTAAGGAGTAGATTCCTCTAGACGCAGAAGCAGGAGGAGAACAGAGTGAGCATTACCAGGGCCCACCGACCTGTTGTCTCTCCATCCAGAGTGGGCGTTTTGTATGCTACAGATGTGCCCTCTCTTGTCCCACCTTCCCACCCTACTCAGTCACAATGGGACCCAGAGCTGAAGTCAGAAGAGCCTGATTTTTCCTCCCGGGTCTGCTACTTCGCTAGTTGAAACCATGGGTGAGAGGCTCAGTACCTCAGTGGCCTCATCTGTACAATGGGCATGATAATGGTCCTGGCCTCCTGGGATTGCTTATGACGACCTGTCGGCAGACAGTAGATAAAGGGTGTTACCTGCAGCTTGGCACACAGCAAGTGCTAGCTAAGGTGCGTCACTGGCAGCTTTTATCTAAGTCTCACTCCTCACACCCCACACGCATTGGACTCAGAAAGGGCCAGGTGGCCACCAGAGTCTGCACATTCAACCTCTGTGCCTGAGGCCCCTGGTCCTAAGTGTCTAACACCTGCTGTTTACTCTCTGTCATCTCCCTTCTCCCTGGCACAGGGCCTCTCGCTCGGCACAAGGGCCAAGGTGTGGGAGAGCCCTCTTCCGAACACAGATTTGCTTTTCAGCTAACGTGTTTGCCCAGGGACACGATACCGTGGGGACACTGGGATCCAGAATTGGTGGGTACTTACACGCAGATAGGGCAACCAGGAGAAGGAAAAAGACTCTGGGGGCCAACAGTCTCCCACAGTGGGCCAGAAAGGCTGTCCTTCTCAGAGACAGGAAGGGCCTTCTCAGTGTCCCAGCAGGCTTCTGGGACACTAACCCAGCTCATGGGCATTTTCAGAGCTCTTTATGGGCTGTGGTCACAGCACACGTGATCGTGACTGGGCTAGACTTCATGGAGGTCGCAGAGGGCAGAGTGAGACGCTGCCAACTGGAGAGAATGGCAGCCCCTTGTGAGCACAGAGCCCGCAGCACCAGGGCATCAATCAGCCCTGCCTGGCACTGCCCTGGATCTCAGGTGGAACGTGAATGAGTGCACTTAGGAATCTGGGGGTCAAATTTTAGCTGTGCCACTTCCTAGTTGGGCGAACACTGGTGCTCCCTTTAACCTCTCTAATCCTCAGTTTCCTCTCCTGAGAAATGGAGATAAAAGGGGCTTTCTGCAAGGGACTATTTTCAGACTACAAGGCTCTAACCTAAAAAAGTGACAGGCACACAGTAGGAACTTACATAATGCACCCGGGGCTTCTTACATGTTACATACGGAATTATTGTGACAACCTGTTCAGACTCCTGCTCTGGGAAAAGGCTTAGTGCTGAGACTCCCCAGTATTTCACCACAGTAAATTCTCCAAGGATAACAAAAGGAGGGGCAGGAGAAAGGGGCCTTTTCTCTCTTCTTCAAATGTTGCAGCAGCCAGATGAACTATGGCATAGGTGGCCAAGCAGCTAGATCCATAAATAGCAACTAATGACTTTGACTGGAATTAATAATGAAATGACACCTGTTAGCTGACTTGGAGCCACCTTACTTTGCCACATGGTAATTCTGTTCACTATCTTATCAGCTGGGCCCTGAGCTGTAAAATGCTATAATACCACACAATGTGCCTGTCTCCCGTGCTGAGAGGTAGAGGCTGTCCTCAGAGCAGCTATCAACCTTGGGGCTCCCAGCCCCTCTAGAGGCTATCCTGGGAGTTTCCCGGCATTCAGAAAAGATGGAGGACTCCCCGACCCAGTAGGGAGCAGCTGGGCAGCCTCTCTGAAACTGAGAAGCTCTGAAGCTTTCCTGAGCAAAGGGAAAAACAGACCCCAAGAGTTACTGACTCCTGGCCACAGCTGGGTCCTCAAAAGGCCTTGCTGAATGACAGAGGAATTTTCCCACTTGAGCAGCGAGCAACAGGTCCACCATCGACGTTATCTCCCAAGACAGGGGCAGGACACGGAGAACTAAACGGACTTGCAGCACACCATGAGGTTTGGTTTCTATAGCAACCCAATTGAGGCTGCCTGAGCACCCCTGAGATGGATGGATGCCCAAGGCTGCCCCAGACAGGACCAGAACTCTGGAGTCCCAACATCAAGGGCCACGCACCCAGCAGTGTTTAGAGATGGCAAGCAAGCTTTATTCAGATTCAGAAAAGATCAAGAAGGCCACAGGAAAAAAATCTGGCTAATATCTCAGCTTCCTATAAAGCAAGCTCTAAGAATATCCAGCAACCTAAAGCTGGTGTGTGCCGCTGAGGCAGGCCCCATGGGTCAGTTGAGCTATGCTAGGGATTTTAAACCAAAATAATCCACCTCTGGGTTTGCCATATCTCCTTTCCATATACCCTCCACAAACACATGCACTCACATGCATTCCAAGCACACATGGCGAAATTAAAAAAACATAAAGGTCTTGGCATTGCTCAAAGGAGCCTATGGTTGATTTGTTGATCAGAAGAATACCTATGGATGACCAATTTCCATAAGATCCTTTCATGAAAGTTTCTAGTTACTTCTATTACTCTACTGGTACAATAACTGCTATTTTAGCTATGTGATATTTCCTAATGGGACTCAGCATCAAGAGGGGGACAGGGACCAAGAGAGGAACTGAAATTCAAACCCAGCCCCAGGTACCAGCTAGCACAATTAGCAGCCAGAGACCGGCTTCTTGAATGCTGATGTGGAATAGCTCAGGAAACTCAATCACACCAGGGACCTGCTTACTGTCCACAGATGTCATCACAACCATCAGTCAAGGCTGAGGGAGGTTAGCACAGACAGGCCACGGGGCCACTCTATCTCTCCTCCTTCGTCAAATCCCAAAATACCACAACAGCACCCAAACCAGGGCTTCTGAGGACACACGAGAGGCAATCCAACTTCACGCAATAGGGCCTGGAGGCACAGTCCTCCGTCAGCCAAAGGCAGCAAGGGCTGGAGAAGCAAAGGATCATGGGAGGCTGGGGAAGCAAATGGGACAAGTGGGAGAGAGAAGAAGACACTCGCGGGTAAGGCTGGTGTTGCGAGGAACTTGGCTGGTCCTGAGAAATGAAGTTTCTCTGACCCTCCCCTCTACCCAGTGCCGAGCTGAGCAGACCACCAGAGTAACTGAGCAGAGTCACTGCCTGTGACGGTCCCTTCACTATGGAGTGTCTGAGAAATCAAGACAGACTAGCCTTCCGGGCCCAAGACCAGCCTGTCACCACCTGAGGGGTGTTCAGCAATAGAGGCTGCCCGGCTGGTGGCTTCTGGTCTGGATGCTGGGGATGGGTTGCTCCAAGCTTGTGAGTTAGAGATGCTCTACCCAGATCTCCTGTGCTCCTGAGAAGAGCTTATGAACAGGAATGAGTGACCAGGCCCAGGGACATTCTCCAAGCCCTGGTCATTTGCCCAAGAAGTCATCTTAACCTTGGTCAAGGATGAGCTGAGCCTTGAAAATCCAGACCTCCTGCAGGAAGAAGCAGATAATCTCCCCAGTTGCCCAAGATGAACTGGCTGGAGGACAACAAAGTCACGTCCCCGGGTTGGCTTGGCTTCCTTAGAGGAGGTGGGTACAACAGGCTTCAGATAACTAGAAAGCAAACAAGGAAGAAGGTCACGGTGACAGGCTCTCTACCCAGGCCTCCACACTGGGACGCCGTCCATCCTGCCTCTTGACTATAGCATCCTCTTTCCCTACCCCCATACCTGTGCTCCCACTGTTCCAGTCACCTCACAAGTCATTCCTGTTCCTCTCTGCCAACCAAAGCCTGGCTTGCCTGTCAGCGTTCAAATCAAACTCAAATCCCTTAATCAAGCTGTGCCTGCCATGGAGATGCACTGGCCCCGTCCCCCTTCAAGGAAGGATATGGCCCAGCTCTAGGGAGTGGGCTTAATGGAAAGTCCCCAGTTGTCAGCTCCTCCAGGACCAGGCTCAGCTGCAGAGAGTCCAAGGTCACCCTCACTGAGACAGCCTGAGACTCCTCCAAGGTCACCCTAACAGAGACAGCCTGCATCTGATGCCACAGTGAGATAGGGTATGGAGGCCCAGCCATTTCAGCCTAAAGAGATTAACTCTATTGGACAAATTCACTCCAGAGCTCCCTGCTGGGCTGGCTGAGATTTTGCAGATCCCATATGGGCGCTTGACTTGTCCCTCTGGTCACTCATGTCTCTGCCCCTCCTTTATCAGGTGTGGATCCCATAATAAACATCTTGAGCCCACACTCAGCATCAGTTTCCAGAGAACCCAAGTTGTACCATGTCCATCCCTGCCCACAGATTCAGTCACTGGCCATTATTGCGGTTCATATTTCTCCCACAGAAAATGCTCAATAAGTCTTTAATAAATAAACACATGATAATTTAATGTTTAATTTAAATAAACACATGATAATTTAATGTTTGCACTTATTGACTGCCTCTTGCAGATCCTGCCCCTCTTCCAGGCACCCTCACGGTAGCTGTTGGTCAGGTAGATGAAATAATGTGAGGCCGGTAGCACCAGTAGCTCAGTGGATAGGGCCCCAGCCACATACACTGAGACTGGTAGGTTCGAACCTGGCCCAGGCCAGCTAAAACAACAACGACAACTTCAAAAACAAAAATAACCAGGCATTATGGTAGGCGCCCTGTAGTCTCAGCTACTTGGGAGGGTGAGACAAGAGAATCGCTTAAGTCCAAGAGTTTGAGGTTGCTGTGAGCTATGATGTCACAGCATTCTACAGAGGGTGACATAGTGAGACTGTCTCAAAAAAGAAAAGAGAAAAGAAAGAAAAAAAAAAAGAAACGATGTGAGGCCCATGAAATGAAAATGCCACCCCAAGAACACGACTTCCCTGGGAATCACAGCGTGCTTACTCCTAAAAACATCCCAGGGAAAGGCCTCACCTGGGGGATTTTGGATCCTGAGATCCAGAACAGTGTCTCGTTGGGACCTCAGCATTGAAAGTGATGGATCAGACTTTTATTCCCTGGAAGGTCAACTTTAGAGGCGTCTTCTCATCCCAATGCTGCCACTTGGCACAAACAGCTTTGCTCACCTTGGTACTTTAATCAGGATGGTGTGACACCACCGTAAATGTTAAAAAAGTTATAATTACAGTCATAGTTAAAACAATTCAAGGCTTAGTGTTACTGAATATTTGCAGAGTTTAGTACAATATTAATAACAGGGTTTACAGGGTCATGCCTAAAATTTTGAGCAGGCTGGTATTCCAAAGGGCACACTCAATAAAATGCCCACCCAAGCAAGAACTTCTCTTGCCTGATTCTTCTCTCATATCAGACTTCTCTGGAATAGATATTCAGAGTGTGTCCATCCTCATAAAGGGTGACAGGATCTTGCTACTTAAAGGGTGGGACAATCACACCCAGATGAAGCCCCTTGAAGCAGCTGCAGTCCTCAAGCTGCTAGAAACGCCGTGTCCTCCGTGGGGAGCTCACAGCACTATGATCCCGTCGGCTCCGATTTTAAAGCAGTCTTGCAGAGAAGGGCCAGCATTTATCAGAATGAGGGAATTGTTTTCTAGTAGGATTTCAGCCTGAGTCTGTGGATTTCACATGAAACAGAGAATAGCCCATCAGTCAATCAACAAAGACAGTAATTGTCCTAGTGCCTGCCATCAGCTGGGCGTCTGCACAGCTCCCTGCATCCAAACAACAATCCTGCCTGGCGACTGTTGGCAGTCACTTTACAGATGAGGAAACCAAGCCTCGGCAAGGCTGTAGGTAACCCGGTATCACAAGAAAGATCAGCAGCAACGCCTGGATTGGAATTCAGGCCTGTCTAGCTCTGCTTGACTCCAATCTTGAGTTATTTTTGACGATGAAAGGGAAGTTGAGAAAAGGCCCCTTTTGTTCCTTCCATATCTCTGCATTGTTTGAATTTTGAATTTCCTATCAAGGCTAAGTCTTTTATTACTTTTTAATCTTCAAAATATCAGAAAAGAATGTATAGGCAAGAGAAATGGCTCTATTCCTAGAGAGAAATGTTTTAGAATTCAACAATACCTACCGAGGTCCATTAAAAAAATTTTTTTTGTTCTTTGCTACAACAATTCCATTTCTAGAATGCCAGTAACAACGGAAAGACATGCTCATTATGCATTTCTAGATTTAAAAAGTAACGAATAACTTTAAGTATTCCTGCATATAAATGCTGGCATATGCATCCTTCCCTCTCTCCAGCAGAGATACCAAACAAATTTAGGAAGAATAGATACCTTTGGAGAAAGGTTCCAGGGGTCGAGAGTGGGGGGGAGTTGGGGGGAGACAGGTGCAGCAGAAAACTTTTTCTTTTCATTTTATACCCTTATGAATTATTTAAATGTTTATCATGTGTTACTTTTATTTTCAAAATAAATCTATTTTATTTTATTTTTTGCAGTTTTTGGCCATAATTCTGCCCTGCGGTGACCATATTTGGGTGTATTTTATTATTATATTAAAATGAAATATTATTCTGAAAAGAATTAGATTGACTAATAATATGCTTATAGCTTTAAAAAATAAATAATATTATAGTTTATAGCTTTTAAATAAATAAATATATATATTTTAAATTAGTTAGACCGACTAATAATATACTTATAGCTAACTAATTCTAACTAATCTAACTAACAATCTAATTCTTTTCAGAATAATATTTCATTTTAATATAATAATAAAATACAAAATATGATCACTGCAGGGCAGAATTACATATAACATTGCTTTCTTTTTAGAATTTGTTCGTATTTCTTAAGTTTTCTAACATAAATACACAATCTTATTACAGAATTACAGATAAACTTGCTTTCTTATTAGAATTTTTTTGTATTTCTCAAGTTTTCTAACATAAATACACAATTTTATTATCATAAAAGCCTCTTTTTTGCTGCTTTTCGATATTTTGTTTGGGGTTTTGTTTTGTTTTGTTTTTCCTTAGACAGAGTCTTTGTTGCCCAGGCTAGAATGCAGTGGCCTCATCATAGTTCATTACAACCTCAAACTCCTGGCCTCAAGCAATCTTCCTGCCCCAGACTCTCAAGTAGCTGGGACTACAGGCACATGTCACAATGCCTGGCTAATTTTTCTAATTTTTGTACAGATGGGGATTTTCATCATGTTGTTCAGGCTGGTCTCAAACTCTTGCCCTCAAGCAATCCTCCCGCCTCAGCCTCCCAAAGTGTTAGAATTACAGGCATGAGCTGCTGTACGCAGCCAAAAGCTTCTTTTTTAAAACTTTAAGAGATGCAATTAGTAAGATCTAATAAGGCCCATAGAGAGTTTGGGTTTCACCATTCATGTCCTGCCTCAGACCTACCCACAGGGTCCTACTATTGTGAGTCTAGGAGATACAAGGGGCCCCAGGAGAGGCCAGCCAAAGCGGTAGATCCAAACCCAACTGCCTTTGCCTAGAATCCCAGCTGAAGCCACAGCCCCTCAGCTTTGGCCCCCAAAGGGAAGAAAACCTAACCAGAAGCACCCAAAATTAAACAGGAGGAGAAGTTTCCTCTTATTTTACCCTGAGCAACATAGTGGATGGAGGCCACGAGGCGTATGAAAAGAGGAACTTCATGCCCGTGGAGTCAATCTGTCCACCAGTGAGAGGCCACATCTGCTATGTGCAACGCCCTTTAGGGGTCACAGAGATGACTTGGACCTGGACCCTCAAAGGAGCATGGCCCAGGTGAGGAAGTAAGAAGGCATAGAACTCACTCAAATCCCAGGCAGAAAGAGACTCCACACGAGACTTAGGGACAGAGGGCAATTGGGGGTTGGAGGAAGAAAGCTCACTGTCAGCCTAAGGGACAACGACAGCTTCCAGCACATGAACCGGATTTAAAATCTGGGTACATTCAAATACTGACGTGTGTACAGCTGCCCAGGTGTAGACAATCTCTGCAGCACAGGGACCCACATGTTCCAGCAAACGCCCCTCCTGCTTCATGGCAATGCTGCCAGCCACAACCACATTGGAGCACCTAGATTTCCAAGGACCTATGGACCTGGACTGTTTTTCTCCCCAGGGCACATACCTCAATTACAAACCAGCAGGAAATTTATAGATAGTCATAAAGTGTATCTGAAATTGATAAGACTTCCACCACAAGAAACTACATCTAACAAGTATTTTCCTGTAGAACACCCCTGGCTCTGATTAAACTCCCTATTCAATGTCTCCTTCCTCCTGAAACTTTGCTAATAGTAGTGAAAATAAAATCATAGTTTCTATATTTGCCTAAGGATCTTCTCTGCCTTAGACATGAGCAGGCATTCCAAGAGAGCAAAGTGCTTCTCTAACAAAATTCAGCAAGACCCTGCCCTTTCCCCATCCCCCGCCTGGCTGTAGGTGGGAGAGAATTGCCAGACTCCAATCTTCCCTCTGCCCACCAACCCATGGTGCAGTCCAGGTCCCCCAGACACTGCAGGAAGACTGGCCATGCCTGCTGACCACACCCCACACCCATGTGAGACCCTCGACTGGTCAGGATGATCACACAGATGGGGTGCACTTGACAGGGCCCGGGAGAGAAAAAGCATGGCAAACATCCAACCAGGGTGCTTTTCTAGATGGAGCCATGTGGTGGGGGGTGAGGGTGGTTAACTTTTGCAGAAGTTTATTAGAGAATGAAGTAAGTGGGTTAATTTAATTGGAGTGTGAAAGACATTTTGATGGTGATAAGGAGGCGAGGTGATGATTTATTTATAATCGACAAGGTTGTATGCATCTAGCTGCTAAAATAATTATACTCTTTACAAATGCACAAAGAAAAGTCCTTTTGTACAATGGGAGTTGGGGCTATTAAGGGAAAATCCTGTCAGGAAAGCTCCTGTGTGCCCTTGAGTATGACACCACCACAAGAACTACTGGCCTGGCAGCCTGGCTTCCCATTTACCACAGCTGTAAACTCAGGGAATGAATAATCTTTAAATTCCCTTCTAAAAACGAGGCCTCTTCCAGGGATAAGTACTTTGCCTCCATCTGCTTCTGATGATGTTTTCTTATCTCAATTCAGGGACACAGAAGGATCCTTCATCTTGTATCTGATCGGTTGTTTATGTTTTACTGATTCATGTTTAAGTTCCAGATCCTGAATCCTCCCTAGTCAAGATGTTGATAAAGGCAACAGCTCACTGCTGTAATCCCAACTCTTTAGGAGGCTCAAGGTAGAAGGATCACCTAAGGCCAGGAGTTCAAGACTAGCCTGGGCAAGAAAGCAAGACCTCATCTCCACAAAAAAAAAAAAAAATTTAAAAATCACCCAGTCTTGATATTGTGCACCTGTATTCTCAGCCACTTGGGAGGCTGAGGCTAGGGGATCGTTTGAGCCCAGGAGTTGAAGGCTGCAGTATGCTATGATCATGCTATGATTACTATACTCCAGCTTAGGCAACAGAGTGAGATCCTAGGACTTAAAAAAAAATGCTGATAAAGATGTTGAACAATCTAGCAACTCATTTAATGGTGGGCATATGTGAATTTGAACCCTAGATTTTGGAAAGTTCCTTAATCTCATCTGGAAACCAGGAATGGTGGTACCTGCCTAGTGGGGTTGCTATAAGGACAAAACCTAGCGTAGAAGCAAGCCTAGTACCTAATAAAAGCTCATCAACATGACCTTTAGATTAAGTCACGGTAAAGGGAGCCTTACAGATTGGTAAGTGGTGATTCAGCTTGAGCTGTTTGCATAGTCTAGCCTGGCTCTTGTGGTCAGCACTTGGATTTCTAAGGATTCAAGAATTCTGTTTCAATGGCCCACATCATAAAGTCGCAGTTGTGGATACAGAGAGAAAGGAACACTTTTACACTGCTGGTAGGACTGCAAACTAATACAACCTTTTTGGAAGGAAGTATGGAGAATCCTCAAAGAACTCAAATTAGACCTCCCATTTGATCCTGCAATCCCATATAATAAAAAAAATCCTTTTATCATAAGGAAATTTGCACTAGACTGTTTCTCATAGCTCAATTTACAATCGCCAAAATGTGGAAACAGCCTAAATGCCCACCAACCCAAGCATGGATTAACATGGATTCCATGTGTATACCATGGAATACTATTCAGCCATTAAACAAGGTGGAGACGTTATATCTTTTGTATTAACCTGGATGAGGTAGAACACATTCTTAGTAAAGCATCACAAGAATGGAGAAGCAAGAATCCAATGTACTCAATTCTACTATGAAGGCAGAAGATGAGCTAATACAAGGGGGGATAAGGAATGAGCAAGTGGGGCTAGGGGGTCACAGTGTATGACACACCTCTTGGGGGGGGACACAATTATAGAGGGGCTTTGTCTAACAAATGCAATCAGTGTAATCTAATTCTTTGTAACCTCAATGAATCCCAATCAATAAAAAATTTTAAATAAATAAATAAAATTTTTTTAAAACTCTAATCAAAATTATTTCCAAGGATAAGCTACAACAGAGGATAATAAAAATATCCAGACATTGGAAATTTCGGATTGGATTGGGTTTAAAAAATCCAATCAAAATTATTTCCAAGGATAAGCTCCATCAGAATGGAGATTCCAAAATCCATTTTCTAACCCCCACTGAGAAATTCTAACAAGTACAAGAAGTTCCAGAATGCTAGAGGTGGAAAAATCTCATCCCACTATTCTAAGACTCTCCAAAGGAAGTAGCAGGGACTACATCTATCCTCCCACCTGAAAAGACTAAAAATTCAGACAAGATATTTGAAACAACAATTTTCAGACATAGGCGCTCAGGCAGGGAAGAACAACAATCCTCGAGAGATGGGAAACAAATGCAGTAAGCCGACAGTGGACCCAGCATGCTGTCTGGAGAGAGTGTCCAGGCCACAGCGTAGAGATGAGGGACCCCAGCAGAGCCCAGAGGTCTCCTTGAGTTGAGGAGATAAAGTGGCATTGCAAGAATGCCAGGGACACTAGAGTTCCCAGGGCAGGGGCCAGAGGGAAGAGAACTACCCAGAGAACACTCTGGAGATCAGCAGAGGGAAGCCCTGGAGTCTTCAGCTAAGTACTGATCAACTCTGACATGGGTGAAAACCACTCAAGGCAGGAGAAAGAAACTCCATAAAGCACCAGACAGAACAATTAGACAAGGCTAAGGAGAGTTCATGTTCCCACCAGCCAGCGTGAAAACCTCAAAGTTCATAGAGCACCAGGTAGAGAACTCACAACATCATTGTCTCTATAGCAGAGAAAACTTAGTCCTAGAGCAAGGCAGCTCTAGTCCCACCTCACAGAAAACAATACACCACAGGACCAAATTATTTCTGTATAACTTTACCATGTTCCAGAAAAAAAGCTTAAGAATATTTCTAGGAGCATTAACATCAGTCAACAAGGTAAAATTTCCAATGTCTGGTATCCAATCAAAAACTATCAGGCATTCAGAGAAGCGGAAAAATTCTGCCCATAATGAAAGGAAACGCCAATCAAAAGACTCCCTGGTTTTACAATCCCATCTTCAATCTATTTCAGGGCCCTAGAATCCACCTGGTTCTGGAAGTATATTTCAAAGTGCCCCTCTAGTTTCCTGCAAAAGACTTTCTCTCTCTTTTTTCATTCTAAAGATAGTCATCCCAGATAGAGACAATGGAGAAACAAACCAAAATAAAACAAGAAGACCAAAAAACCACATTATAACAAAGATATCTGTACCAAAATGTTTATTGCAGCCCAATTCATAATTGCTAAGTCATGGAAGAAGCCCAAGTGCCCATTGATCCACGAATGGATTAATAAATTGTGGTGTATGTAAACCGTGGAATATTATGCAGCCTTAAAGAAAGATGGAGACTTTACCTCTTTCATGTTTACATGGATGGAGCTGGAACATATTCTTCTTAGCAAAGTATCTCAAGAATGGAAGAAAAAGTATCCAATGTACTCAGCTCTACTATCAAGCTAATTTACAGCTTTCATATGAAGGCTATAACCCAAATGTAGCACAAGAATACGGGGAAAGGGGCACGGGAGGGGAGGGGGAAGGATGGGTGGAGGGAGAGTAATTGGTGGGATCACACCTACGGTGCATCTTAGAAGGGTACAGGTGAAACTTTCTAAATGCAGAATACAAATGTCTTCATACAATAATTAGGAAAGTGCCATGAAGGCTATGTTACACAGTTTGATGAAAATGTTTCAGATTATGTATGAAGCCAGCACATTGTACCCCACGATTGCACTAATGTACACGCTCTGATTTAATAAAAAAAATAAATAAACAAAACAAAATAAAACAAACAGAAATGCCCCCTTCTCGTTTATGTCTCTGTTTGCTAACAGTGCCACCTTCCCCAAGCACTGATACTATCCCATCCCATCTCATTCATTTTCTGTACATGTAATTTTACAAAGGGCTGTGGCTATCTCAGGCAGTTTTCACCAGTTTTAGCTCATTGTATTTCAGCCTTCCTGAACCTCTTTTGATACGCCCTAAGTTAAATGACTCCTTGTTCCTCATTCGGAAGGTTTGGTCTGTTAAAATTGGAGTTGGTCAGTGATCAGTACCTATGAATAAGTTGCCTTATTTTGATGCCTGCATATTTTCCTTCTTCAATTAGGGATTCATGGTTTAATTATTTGATTAGTGGAGCATACTCAAAATGTTACACTTAGAGCCTTCCTTCCCTCTTGGGCCATATTCCCTTTGAAGGTCTTTCTCTAAAGCAATCTCAAGAAAGAAATTCATTAACAGGCCCAAGCATCCTGGAATTTTATTTCACAATGATCCATCCCAAATGAAGTGAATAAAGTTAAATTTATCCACACCACTGGTATTTTGCAACAAAGGCAACTGAAATAGTTGCCGGAGCCACTGGGGTTTTAGACGCCTCCCTAGACAGGTAGGTTGTGACCACTGGCTTTAACCATCTCACTTATCACTGCCACATTAATCCTTCTTCTTTATACTCACAAAGTTCTAAAATAATAAATGAGCTGTTGGTCTCCTTCAGGTAACCATGCATTCTTTCATTTAAGCAAACAGGTAATTACTGTTACCTGGCAGCACTTTCAGACCCTGTATCCTTTTGGGACCTTACACCAAGTCCCAGAGGTAGGACAGGGAGGTATCTTTACCCCCACTTTGAAGATTAGGAAACTAACCTTTCTAAAGAGACTAATCTGAGCTGGGGCCCAGAGCTAACAGAACTTGAATCTAGGACTCTTTACACCAACCCCTCTGAGCCAAGTCTCACTGCAATCACAGCACCAACCTGGTCACAGCACAGAATGGAAATGTCCCCTGCTCTCCTGGCCCAGCCTAACCCAGGCCTCAGAACCTCTTCAGTTTGAGTGCTCTTTTGACATCTGTGATTATTCTTCTCAGTTCATTCACATTTCCTGCAAAGTTTAGGTAAGTTTCCCCTCAATCTGCGTTTGTCCTCCCTGCTAAGGTGACGGGGAAGAGCAAGACAGGGCCGAGGGACCCAAGGACAAGCTATACCTTGTGCCCTTCCCTCCCTCCCCATCAAGCCTCCACCTTTAAGGATGCTTCCATCAAGCCGGATTCTCACAGAAGGCCCCGTCCCCCCACAAAAGGGCAGGCTGGTGCAGTGACCGGAGCAGAGACCGCCAGAATGCAGCTCCCTCCCCCATCACTGCTGTGCAGAGTAGAAATTGGGTCAGAGCTGGCCAACCCATTCATTTAATCCCAACTCCCCTCTCCATTCAGCTTTTAGTCCCCAGAGCTTTCAATCCAAGGAAGTGCTATTTCCTCTACAAAATAAACAATAAATTAAGCCAGTGCTCTTTGATCTCAGGGCTTTTGTGTGGCTGACGGCCTGAACGGAAAGGCTCTGCCACCCTCGTGGCATCTCGGAAACACCGCAGAAATTCAGGTGTGGCTTCCAGCCACCTGCCAGGCACCTTGAGGACAACACAGCATGGCTAAAGAACGTTCTCTCTGCCACCCATTCACCCACTAAAGCCAGGAGATCTGTATGAGGCACAATAGGGGCTGTTGAAAGAGTCAGATGAGGCAGGAGCTCTCACGTGTCTTTAGCCACACAGGCCCAGCTTATTTTTCTCTCCCCATTCCCTCCTCCGGGCCTTTGTGCAGGCTATGCCCTCATCTAACACACCGCTTTCTCTCCAGATCTGGGAAAGCCGACTTCTTGTCATTCATCCCCCAAATCTCAGCTTAAACATGACCTCATGGGAGAGGCCTTCACCATAAAGGTAGCCCCTAAACCCCCAAACGCTCATTATTCCATCCCAGCACCCTGTTATATTATCAGCTCAATGCTTATCACCATCAGAAACTGTTCTCATTTGTTTTCTGACTACTTCTACCTCCATGACAGCGGGGACATTGTCTACCTTGATCAGCACTGTGTCCCCAGCAGGTAGCAAAACATCTGGCATATGGCAGGTGCAAGGCAAATGTTTACTGAAGGAGGAAGACTGAACGGAGAACACTGGGCTCCCTTTTCAGTGCCATCTCTGATTGTGCAGAGCTCTGTATAATGCACCCAGTCCCGGATTCACATCCACTGCACGGCTGCCACAGGCAGCAAAGCCCCACTAGAGGGAACAGGTCCGTGTGCTTGAGATTGGGAAGATAAGATGGGCAGATAAGATGCAGGGTTGGTTCAGGGGCAGCAGGGAGCAGAGAGGGAAGTTTCTTAGCAGGCAGCCTCCACCAGGAAAGGTGAAGGACCCCAGACCCGGACCCTAGACACACTTGCTGTGACTGTTTCTGTGCACCCTCAGATTTCTCATCCATGAGATGAGGTGACTAGGTTGTCAATTATGCTCGATCTTTGTGGGGCACAGACAGAGTTGAGATCTGAGGAAGGATGCCAACTCTCTTTCCAGAGAAATGCACGTGCATACATAGAGAAAAGCATGCCTGTGTTTTCCGGAGGGGCACAGGTGCCCTGAAGTTCACCCGCAGACCCCAGAATGAAACTGTCTCACTTAAGGCTCTCAGACCCAGTCTCTACCCTACCCTATAGCCTGCGCTTCCCAGACCCCCTCACTATCCTCCTTCTGGGTCAATCTGTTCAGGGTGGGAATCCAGGCAGAAGCCTAAAGGAGGGAAAAACCAGGCATTTCCCCCTCTGTCTGCACTGGGTGGTGTCACCACAGTGACTCTATCACCTCCGAGCGTCCTGCCCTCCTAGAACCCTTTCCTCTGGGGTCCTACCCTGTCCAGCAGGCTTTCCAAAGGCTCAGCATCTTCCAGTTTCTGCTCTAGAAAACCAACCTGTCCCCTCTCCCTCCAGCCCTAGGGATCCTAACAGCTTCCTGCTGCTGCTATTCTCTGGGTCACCTCTCCTTTTTCTACATGGCTTCAGATGTCTTCTGACACTTTATAAGTAGCTCGCCACGTAAACTCCTACTGCACTTCTTGACGTGAGCTCTGGTTTCCTCTGGGGTCCCTGCTGGATCAGTATCCCTTTAGCATGGGCGTCCGGAAGCCTGGGAGCTCCTGGGAATGGCCAGTTTTAGCTGAAGACACAAATCCCCAGGAAAATCAAGAAGGTGGAGGGGCTAGGAAACTCATATTGCCTGTAAATGCAACACTCCCACCTTGTCTGGTTCCATTCTAGGAAAAAAAAATAAAGCAAAATATGAAAAGCCTCATGATCGCCACCTAATTAAACTATTTACTGTCTTTTTGTAGGAGAGGAGAACAAATGTGGGGCCCTAAGTAACCATCCATCAAATCGTGCTCTCACTCAGATGTAATGGCAGCCCAGGTGAATGTTCCCAGTGTTCCTGTTAGGGAGCATAGGCATTTGTTTTGGGGGGGGGGGTTGTTTTTTTATTAAATCATAATTATGTACATTAGTGCAAT
>CAUYRH010077606.1:0-13085 GCA_963574655.1 Perodicticus potto
CCCAAAGCAATATACAATTTTAATGCAATTCCTATTAAAGCTCCATTGTCATATTTTAAAGACCTTGAAAAAATAATACTTTGTTTTATATGGAATCAGAAAAAACCTCGAATAGCCAAGACATTACTTAGAAATAAAAACAAAGCAGGAGGAATCACGCTACCAGACCTGAGACTGTACTATAAGTCGATAGTGATCAAAACAGCATGGTACTGGCACAAGAACAGAGAGGTAGATGTTTGGAACAAAATAGAGAACCAAGAGATGAACCCAGCTACTTACTGCTATTTGATCTTCGACAAGCCAATTAAAAACATTCAGAGAGTAAAAGACTCCCTATTTAACAAATGGTGCTGAGAGAACTGGCTGGCGACCTGTAGAAGACTGAAATTGAACCCACACCTTTCACCATTAACGAAGATAGACTGTCACTGGATCAAAGATTTAAACTTAAGACGTAAAACTATAAAAATACTAGAAGAAAGTGCAGGGAACACTTTTGAAAGAATTGACCTGGGTGAATTCTTTATGAGGAGGACCCCCAAGGCAATGGAAGCAGTATCAAAAATACACTACTGGGATCTGATGAAACTAAAAAGCTTCTGCACAGCCAAGATCACAGTAAGTATAGCAAGCAGACAGCCCTGAGTTCGGTTTTAAAGATGCAGAACTGGAGTTCTTCTCCACCAATGATTTCTAAGCCTAGATTGGCCACCAAGGGCCATCAAAGATGAACCAAAGGCTTCCACATTGAACGGTTCCCACCCTAGAACAATGGGATCTGTTTGCGGTAGAGGACGGTAGTATTGCTATAAGGAGGAGATTAGGCAATCCCCATGAAGTATGGGGGAAAGATTTTTGTCTGCAACAGTCTGTAAAGATGAAGCTGGAGCGTGACCTCAGGTGGACGTGGTCTCCCCTCTGGGCAGCTACATGGGGCTTCAGCTTTAATCAGAGCCTCTAAGGATGCTCAGCTTCTGTCCTTCTGTCTGCTGTTTGATAACTGGTAGGGGATGGAATGAAAGTTCAGATTTCCTTCATGGTACAAATGGGCCCTGATTAGTGCTAGTTTTCCACATTTACAATTCCCTGGAAGTCTAATCTTCCAGTCAGAATCCTCATCTTAGATGCCTTATCCTCTTAGAGGACTTCCTGGGAAACTTGATACATGTGCCCTTGGGCTAGTTGAAATTTTGAATATGACTGCAGGGCTCAGAAATTGGCCTCCCAATACCAGGCCATTTACAGCTTTGAAGGGTGAAATACATTGTATTTTGCTTTCTGTGAAAAAAAAATTACAAATATGTACATTATCCCAGTGACTAATAGCCCAATGCCATATGGGTCCCTGGGGCAGAACAATAGAATGGCCATTGTCAAAACATTTCTTAGGCCGGCTTCCAGACATGAACGGGGTGTCACAGAGCTGTGGAGGAGGGAAATACCTATTTCACAAAGAATTCTGTTTCCAGACTACAAGAAAAGTGAGGAATGCATGAAATTGAGTATGATGATGAAGAGCAGTTCAGACCCCCAGTTGGGAGTCCAGGCCACATTTCCATGGCTCCCTTTCTTAAGAGCCCCTTCTTTTGTTTATCTATCTCTATAATAAAGTTACCAAATGAGAAAAATGGGGCACTTAC
This sequence comes from Perodicticus potto, assembly GCA_963574655.1. Lineage (NCBI taxonomy): Eukaryota > Metazoa > Chordata > Mammalia > Primates > Lorisidae > Perodicticus > Perodicticus potto. The sequence goes on from CAUYRH010077606.1 coordinate 1,644, forward strand.
AGAAAGGTTATCATGCTAATTGCTGTCAATTTTTTATAGCCAACTCTGATACTCTTTTCTTTCGGTTTTCTGAACTCCAGACATTCTTAATACTTAATTTAGCTGAAAATGCCAGGGGGTGATCTCCATCCCTCACCACCATGGTTGACCTCTGGGCTTCTCTCTCCATATAGGACTTGCCTTTCTTTCTATTTCTCTTCTGTGTTGCAAGGTAATTCAGCTCTCTGGTCTTCTCATAGCAATAATTCAGTTCTCAATAGTAAATATTCTTTTTAAAAATTTTTAATTCAGGAGTCATTATATTTTTTAGTTCTGAAAAGCCATTTTTGTGCCTCAGTTATATCCCACTTGAGAATTCCCCTTTCTTTTTTTGTTCAAGTGCTGCTTCATCTCTTTCACTAAACGCACCTCTGTTGTAATCGACTATATTATTTATTAAGCTGTTGTTCTCCACCTCGAGTTCTCGAGTCCCCTTTAAATATATGCTAATAACCTTCCCCTTACAGTTCAGGCTTTGGACAAATTAAACAAGTGGAAGTTGGACAACAGAACATGTTTCTTCTACTCTTGTCCACTGGGCACAAGGAGTCTAGTCAGCTCTCTCTGGGTGTGGGAGTGTCCAGCTACACCAGCTAGTAGTGATTTGTGAGACCGGACATAAGCAAATCAACTCCTGTATTGTAAAGAAAACAAAAAAAGTATCCATTTTTGCTAATTTAGAAATCAATGTAAGTAAATGATGAAGTGTAAAAGCTCATTATATGATAACATCAATATTCATGGTACATGACAGCCAAAACCCCAAGCAAATGTACCCTAAGGGAAGTATGGCCACTGACAGGAGAAGCCCATTGCATGGATTATCCATTCTGTAGAGGAAAATTTTAGGAAGCCTAAACAGCTAAGAGCCCCAGAAGATGTAACCTGACCCACCAAGCTCAGTCTTGGTCTTGCCATGAGCAGGGGGGATTGACCTGTGAATGGACAGACATAGTCATGATGGGGTCATGTGTAAGCAGATGAATGAATATAGATGATAATCAAAGACATGGGAGAGATAGAAATAAAGATAAGATAGAAGTAGGGAGCAAGAAAGAAAATGAAAATGGAATATTGTATTGCATTTATAGTTTGGGATTCTAGTCATTCATGAGACTGCTCTAGTTCTGGCCCTTGAATTTCAACCCATCTTTAGAATTATACGACATATAATTTATACAACATATTCTCCCTTATCAAAATTGTCTTGACTGTATTTCTATTTTTTGTAAGCAATCATAAACTAAAACCAAATCCAAGTTAAAATTATGGTAATCTGATCAATTCGACTTTGTCTTTCCTTCTCACTTCTTTCTGGAGCTTTAGGCTCAAATAGCCAACTGTCGGTTGGAAATCTTCACTGCATATCCAAAATTATCTCAGACTTAACTATTCGCAAAATAATTCTTGTTTTATATTTTTCATGCAAACATGTTCCTATATCCATTTTCTTCATCTCAATAAATGCACCAAAATCTATCCAGGGTGTTTAGGCCCGAAATTAATTGTCATTCTTGATTCTTTGGTTTTGGTTCCATAGCACATCTGATTTACTTCTACAATAAACATTACTCCTTTTTCACAATATTCACCTCACTCTGTTCTAAATACACAAAAGGACTGTGTTTCATTGTCCCCAGAATTTGGTCTCTGGGTACCTTTCTCTGGACAATGAAATATTAGAGAAAGTTAAATTCATCGCTCCTTTTACAAGCCTTGCTACAAAGGAATTGGTGGTCTATTCCTGTCATGTTGATAGATGATATTTCATACAGTGGAATATCTCTTAGTTTGGGTTCCTGACTAAACCAGAGCCCTATACCAACTTAAGATATACAAATGTGAGCAAGAAAGAAACTTGTGCTATTTTATGATGCTGAAATTGAGGGACTGTTTGTTACCGCAGCATGAGCTAGCCTATCCTAACTGAAAACAACCCCCAAGTCCTGATGGTGGCATCATTAAAGTATATACCAAACTTAATACTTGCTACCTCTTTTTCTACCATCACAATATTCCAAAGCACCCTCATCTTGCAGCATCTGGATTTGCTGCAAGAGCCTTTTAATCAGTTTTTACCATCCTACTATAATCTCTCTCAAGGCTATTTTCCAAAGAGCATCTAGGCTTGTTTATTGAAGATGAATTCTATTGCATTACTCCCCTGCTGAAAAGTCTAAATAGCTATTCATTAGAGTAAAAGTCAATGTCTTACCTTAACCCACAAAACCTTATAATCTGACCTTTGCCTATTTCTCTAAATTTATTTCCTGCCTTTCTTTTATCTCTCTGTTCCATCCACACTGTTGTTGTTTTGGGGTTTTTATTTAGAGACAGAGGCTCACTTTATCCTCCTCGGTAGAGTGCCATGGCATCACAGCTCACACCAACCTCCAGCTCTTGGGCTTAGGCGATTCTCTTGCCGCAGCCTCCCAAGTAGCTGGGACTACAGGCGCCTGCCACAATGCCTGGCTATTTTTTGTTGCAGTTTGTCCGGGGCAGGTTCAAACCCACTAACCTCAGTATATGGGACAGGCACCCTACTCACTGAGCCACAGGCGCCACCCTCTTTGTTGTTGTTGTTATTGTTGCTGCTAACAATAAGCTCATTCTCTCCTTAGGGTTTTTATCTTGGATCCCACTGTGTGGAATATTCACCTCATGACCTCTTGGTGGCTTGGTTTATCCTCTCCCTTTGTATATATCTTACTCCCAGGATTACATCCTTAGCACAGTCTCTACATTATCTAAAACCACATTCCCAAACACTCATTATCCAGTTCCCTTGTTTCATTTTGTAAAGCACTCTTTGAACTCTGATTTTTTTATTTGCTTAATTTATGTTAAGCAAATGTAATTTTTTTCTAGACTACCAATAATATAAGGCAAGAATTTTGTTTTTCAGTGTACTGTTCCTGGAATAAAGCATCTGATGCTTAGTGAGAGTCAATAAATATTTATCACATGAGTGAATTAATGAATAACTTAAACAATCAAGATGCCAAAATAGTACTGCAATGAAGAGACAATTGAATTAGAAGCAATACTCTTTTATAAGTCCTTAACATGGTTTGTTATAACAGAGCAAATGGTAAGTCAAAATACTGCTAGATAATCAATTATTTATGATTTCATGTATTAAGTAAAACCTAATGTGTTCAAATTAAGTTGTTTAAATTAGCATATTGAAACAAGGAGTCTCTTAAGAAAGAATCAGCACAGGATATGTTTAAAGGTGCAATAGCATTACCAAATTGTGTTTCTCAATCCAAATTATCCATATATTCTATAAGGGACCTAAGAAATAGTAAAAAAAAAAAAAAATAGACATGAAAGCAAAAGAATGGATTCAAAGACAGGGAGGCAAGTGAATTAAGTAGAAAATATTAGGCTAAGAAATTTCTATGGATAATAATTTTCTAAATAGTTGAGCAAGAGAGGACCAATCAGCAGCATCTGTGAACAAGCTGCCAATGGGACATGGGACCAACATGTTTGTTCTTCGTCATTCCCTCCTGAGTAATGTGCACTCCTGTGCACTTCCATCACCTGCCAAATGGCACACAGGGAAACTTCTTCCACTGGGACACATCCCCAGCTCATTCTTCTGGTGGGAAGGACGGATGCGCACTGATACGCTCTCTCTGCTACCGGCTTTCACTCATGCAAACCGCTATACTTTTGCAAAGCAGATGGCCCAGGTGCAGCACATTTACTGTATCTAAGAGATACAGGGACGATAACTGGCTTTTCAAGGCTTTTCAAGGCTCAATACCTGAGCTTCTCCTCCGGCCTCTGTGGCATTCTAAGGAGGAATGTTTATTACAGCCACGAGAACTGGGTCTGACACTTGGCTTTGCGACTTTCCAATCCTGAGTATGCCATTTAACTTTTGGATGCTGGATGAGGACAAGGATAATAATATCTACCCTAGATGTAAGATTTCAGAAAGTTGCTGTGAAAATAAAGTAATATGTGTCAAAGATATGTTTTGTAAGGTGGCTAATTTGTTTTTATTCTGTTTCTTTGAGGTGATTTAGGGAATACTCTAAATTGAAGTTGTCATATTTATACATTTCGAAGTAAGAGGAAAAGAAAGAGCTACCACCAAAATGGATTAGAAAATGCAATAAATTGTAGTAATTAGAAAATGACATTGTTGTTTGCTTAAACACACAAAGCCCCCAAGCTCTCTCATTAGAAACCCTCAGCCAGCCTCTATACCAAATCATTTGCAAATAATCCATTCTCCTACTCAAGGAGAAAGCTAAATTCATGTCCATCATACTCTGAAAGAAAATTTGTGTAGCCCTTTTGTGAATACCTGAGCAGAGAAGCAAAAGCCAGAGGGAAATGCACAATTGCACATTGTCTGAAACCTACTTGCTGTTACAACATGGAAATTGACAAACCCCTAAAATATAAAGCTCCCTCGGCTTTTGTTGTTTTGTTGTTATATTTATTTGAGTAATTCTCCTGTTCATCACTAACCATACCTCTAAATAGGAGGCATGATGAATATACTCTGATGGAAGAAATCTAGTTTCATAAAAACTGCTGGTCATAACAATTAGCTATCAATTATCCAAGGCCATACCAACCAATCTCACGTGCAGAAGTTACTTCAGGGAAGGGATGAGTTATAATTGCAGAGAACACAAGATACCAAATAATTACTGAACACCGAGATTTGCAAGTCAACAATGATTATTATTTAAGGAAAATAGCACAAGAAAACCTCTAATTCTTAATGAAATCCATCCTCTTCTCCCTTTCACTTATGTACAATCCATGTTATAAAAAGATGCAAAAATGAGATTATGGCTAAATAAATCTGATTACTTTGCTCATTTCACCATTGAATAAGTCAATAGAGTTACTGCAGCCAATTAATTATAAGAAAATCTTTAATCACCCCATGTAAGCTAAATGAAGAATGGTCAGCTAGCTTTGGCTCAATGACTAAGTCCAGTTGGTATTTATCTTTTTTGAATTGAGTGTCAAATTACACCATCTTAAGTATTTGCTGATCATGCTCCTCTTACCTCGTGGTGATTCTTGGCCAGCCATTCTTTAGTGGTGCTGAGGGCAATGACTGCAGCAGGCTCGTTTGGAAAACCTAAGTGAAAAGCAGGGAGAAAATGAACAAAAATAGATGAAGACGATTGAACAGTAAATCCTAGCATGATACTGGACCGTTCTCATTTAATAGTGTTCAACTCAACCCTTAAGTACTGAGCAAGGCAGGCCTCACTAACATCCACGGATGTGAAGCCTGTGAGCCCACACACACAGTGTCGGGAGAGCTGGTCCGATAGCAGAACACAGCCAAAAAATTAATAAAGGGTTTAACTGTCTCCTCAACCATGTATCAATTAAAAACATATTTGCATATAATTACAAAGTACTTGCATATAATTTTCTTATAAGAAGTACTCAGATTAAGCCTTATTATCCTCAGCTTAAAAACTAAGTAAATGTTGCTCAGAGAAAACACATGGCTGGCCCAGGGTCACAAGGTCAGCGGTACTCCGTTTATGAACTGCCACAACTTAGGGCAGATAACTCACCTAGTAGTCATACCACAAAATTCAAAGAAGGTAATGCCTATTCCATTTAGGGCCATCAGAGATAATATTTGGGATTAGACATAGGAACTAATCTGATTTTGAGGTACAGGTTTAATTTTAGAAGGACAGCAAGAATGACAGGTTGATGCTTTGTACCAGGGAGCCTGATCACACGGACTTGCCATAACACATACAGAATGTCTGTTTAGCATCTATAAACTGAACACACTTTTGAAACTGCAATATGAAACATTCTGCCAACAGAGCTAGCATGCAAGAGGGATATAACCTTGTGAATTTACATACTGATGGGCAGAAAGAAGAGATGGGAGAGACTATTCTATCAAAACTACTCTAACCTCACCACTGGCTTCCTAATCACCAAATCCCATTGCCTTTCAACCAGTCTTTCAACTCTGTTACTAGATGCACTAGTGTACAACTCAATAGTTTTTAACATGTTCATAAAGTTGTATGACCATCATCAATAAATGTAGAGTATTTTCATCATCCCCCAAAGAAACTCTGTACCCATTAACAGCCACACCCTCCCACACCTCCCCTTCCCCAGCTCCTGGTGACCATTAATTTACTTGCAGTCTTTGTGGATGTCCAGATCCTCCTCCTGGGCTTCTTTATCGCTAACTTTTCCCATGCCTTCTCCTTTCCTTCTCGGATTCTTCCCTATTTCTTTTTCCCAGGAGCATCCATTATACACACAGGGATGTCGTTCCCGACACCCTAAACTCAGCCCTCTTTTTCCTCTATACTGTCTATTTCAGCCAGCCCTAGAATCATTCACTAGCCCATCTACGAGGACGTCTTTCAGTCAGGGCGGCTCCTGAAACATCGTCTGCGTAGACACAGAGACAAAAGTTGCTAAAATGGAGAGATCTGAGATTTAAAAGACCCAGCTTTTACTGGAAGGCAAATCCATATTCTGGGAGTTCACACCGATGAGTCAGATCTTATAGGCCAGGCATACTTAAACTACAGTCCGCGGGCCACATGTGTTGGTGTGAATTGTATTTGTTCCCGTTTTGGTTTTTACTTCAAAATAAGATATGTGCAGTGTGCATTAGGAATTTGGTCATAGTTTTGTTTTTTTTTTTTAAACTATAGTCCGGCCCTCCAACGGTCTGCGGGACAGTGAATTGGCGCCCTGTTTAAAAAGTTTGAGGATGCCTGTTATAGGCCTTCAGAACAGGAAAGAAAGGTGGTGTTCCCATTTCCAAGATGAAGTGTTGCTTTTCTGATTCAGTTTCTACAGATTCTGCCAGAGAGTACTTTAGGAAAAGGAAAAAAATAAACAAATCAGGGCCAAGAGCCATTTTTCTTAAATTCTAAATCAGAGAGAACAACTGTGAGGGGGAAAATGTACACAAGTTCTGGCACCTTTGTAATGTCTATGACATTTGGGATTGTAGGTTTGTTATGAATTGTTTAATCCTACTCATTTTCTTTTACATTTCTTCAAAATGTGAAATCTTAAAATTGAAGAGAAATGCCTAGTTAATTAATCAATTCATCAGACAAATTATTATTTAACCAAAAATGAGTATACGTGTAGATAAAGAGATAGATAGATAGGATAGATAGATATGTTTAATGAGTCTCTGCCCTCTAAAAGCCCAGGGCCTAGGGGAGGAAAAAGCCCAGTAAAGAGGTAACTACGACATAGCCTGGCAAGTGCATCGGGGGATGTAGACACAGATGAGGAGGACTAGGCAAGGAAGAGGGATGAGGATGGCCAGGAAACATAGGATGTTTGCAGAAGGGAGCTATAAAATGGAACTGAAGAGACAGTGTCCCCAGAAGTAAGCTGTGGGCAGCAAGGAATTACTGGAAAAGGTGAAGGAAAGTGAAGGCAAACAAGACGAATACAAGTGGGTTACAGAGAGGAAGGAGGCTGCCCGGATGGGTGTCCACTGTTTAGGGGTCAACCACAGGAGCTTTGTCAGCCCATCTTTGCCCTGAGTTTCATGAATACACATGTAATCACCTGGATACTGTCTCTTGATATGTTCCAATACCAGAAATGCAATATACACCACTCCTCACAGCAAACCTCTTCCCCCGCTTTCTGGTTACTGCTTATAGTTTAGTCACCACCACAGTTCTCTCCCTTAGTCACTGCCATAGTTGACTGTTTTCCCTGCTGGTAATAGAGTCCTAAAGGTATTGTTGTCCCTCTGAAATATTCCCCTTTTCTTCCTTTTTCCAGATCCCACTCAAGGTCTGGTTGCCCTCATTCAGATGACTGCACTTGACCTTTATTTGAACTCCTGTGGTCTTCTTCTTGGTCTACCATCTGGCCAGCACGACCACTTCCAAGTGATTCTTCTTAAATCACGGTCATCATCATACCACAACCCTACACAGAACAAATTCAGCCTTTGTTGACTCTCCTGAACTACAGAATAGTCGCAATAACCTCAGTGCAGCATTACACATCTCAGGGGCCCTGAAGGGCCTTTCTAGACATATGCCTTTGTTTTGTATGTTTATTTTTCCCATGAAATTCTCCAACTTAAATAAAATATAATGAATCTTGAAAGAATTAAGTGTTTATATTATTAAACTCAAAGATCTTTAGGGATGCTAATTTCTCTATAAAAAATCATTTTAAGATTCTTGTGTCTTGTCTTTATGGCACATTCATTGGCTTGTAAGAGGATAAAAAGTATATTGAGAAAATCTGGAACATTTGTACAAATAAAATATTGTATTTTAAGTATATTAACAAATTTGTTTATAATATTTAAGGAAAAAATAAAAATAAAAAGTACTTAAATCATAAAATTATAAGACTATATAGAACTGATAAATACTATAATCGTGCTCAGTTGCAATGGCCATTGACATTAACATTCACCTTTTGAAGACTTTATTCTTCTCAGAGAAATTATACACATTTTTATAGAAGCATGACAACTATAGTCAGCCCTCAATTATTTGTAACCTCCTGGTCACTTTCTCACATTCATCAAAGCCTCTGGTCTCAGGGTTACAGTCTTCATCTTGACCTCAAAGTTTGCTGCAACGCTGGGTGATTTCAGCATTGGAGAGGAGGAGCCACCCAATACCTGGCCTGCCAGTCCCTAACCTGCTCGTCATCACCAGCAGCCTCCTCCAACCCCCAGAGGCACCCCCAACCATGTCCTGGACCTGCATGTAACACGGCCAATCCAGAGTAACCAATTTAAGCAGAGTGTGCTCCAAACCTGTTCTCCATTTGGCATTTGATCAGCTACTTTTTGCGCTTTTTATAAGCACTTGCTCTGACTCTATCATCCTCAAACCACTCCCCAAATTAATCCCAGTGTTTCCGTCCTGACTGGTCCAGCCTCTTCCTGTCTCTCTAGGCTCATCCCATGCTGTGCTGCTCTTCCTTTTCTCCACTCCGATTACACTGACCTGCTGTCTAGCCTTTGAATGTGGTATGTTTTTTCATCTTGCCTTCCTTTTTCAAAGCCTTGCTCATGCTAGTGCCTCTTTCTTTTTTTTTTCTTTTAGAGACAGAGTCTCACTTTGTCACCCTTGGTAGAGTGCTGTGGCATCACACAGCTCACAGCAACCTCCAGCTCCTGGGCTTAGGCGATTCCCTTGTCTCAGCCTCCTGAGTAACTGGGACCACAGGCACCCGCCACAATGCCTGGCTATTTTTTGTCTTGCACTTTGGCCGGGGCCGGGTTTGAACCCGCCACCCTCGGTATATGGGGCCAGTGCCCTACTCACTAAGCCACAGGTGCCGCCCCTATCGCCTCTTTCTGAAAGGACATTTCCTCTCCTCTCTCTGCTCACTTTCACTTGCATTTGTCCTGTGCTCAGTTATCACTTCTTCAGGACAGTCTCTGCTGACATTGATGACTCCCAATCTTATACTTTCATCACACTGTGAGTTTTTACTTCAAAGACTCAGAGTTGCAATTCTACATTTATTTATGTAAATATGTTATTAATTACTTTAATAAGGTAAAGACCTTAAGAAGGCAGATAACACATCTGTCTTTGCTTATCACTGGAAGCTTACAACCTTGCTAGGACATAGAAAATGATCAATAAACAGGTGTTGAATGATTGAATGGATTATGGATTTGTGAACCTTTGTACATATTGACAAAAGGAAATAAGATTCATTACTGAGGGCACAAGGATGTTTAGCCTTAAAATACAGGGAGCATGTAGGTATGCTGAGAAGATGCCTACACAGACTGTTACATCCCAAAGATTCTATTTCATCCCTGAGACAAAAAAGTCAAGAAGATATTTGTGATTAATTAAAAGGGGAGGGAAATATCAGAACAAATATCCCTGAAAATAGACCTCCTTTCAGTGGACATGCATGGACAAGAATAAGTATAATACCATCCAGGAGAACAGCAACGGGACAACTCTTTGTCCATTTAACTACAAGACCCCAAGGGATACAAGTAAGACCAAGAAACAGACAGGAATAAATTTCAGGCTAAAGGTGGGCTCCCAAGGACAGCAAAAGCCTACCTCAGTAGGCTGTAACATATTCTTGTCACCAAGGGACTTCTGTGCACAAAAGCAGCATGGCCACCCAGGGGGAAGGCTACAGACAAGCTTTAGATGAATCACTGAACTAGATGACACAGAAAATCTCTGCCAAGTTTGAGTGCCAATGGAGTGTCATTAATAATTTAGGGCCAGGCATACAGGGAGTCAAATGTGTATACGCTGGTGTGCAGGAACTGCTGACATTCCAAAGCTAAGTTCTTTACTCCTTAGGATAGACTATTAAAATTAATTTTCATTGTAAATGTAAAAGTTGGCTTATACAACATATGATTTTCAAAATTTTTTATATTGAAAGTGCTTACAGAATTTCATATGCCATATGCACACACACCCCCATTACCCAGTTTATAATCTAAAACACTTCCAACACTCCAGGGAAGCTGCCTTGTTTGAGTTAATCCCACCCCTATAAATAATCACTACTTTGACTTCTATTATGGTAAGTTCATTTCCTCTCTTTTTACACTTTATATCTGTGGAATTATATAATGCATGTTATTTTGTGTCTTTATTTTGTACAACATTATGCCTGCCTGATTTGTCTGTGGTGTTATGCATAATCACAGTTCATTTATCTTTATCATAGTGCTATATTCCATTGTACTGATATTCCACAATTTGTTTACCCATTTTAGCATTGATGAACAATGGGATTATTTCTACTATGAGACTATTATAAAGCTGCCACAAACATTCCCGCACCTGTCTCAGTAGATAGAAGCACATATTTCTGTTGAGTATATACCCAGGAGACAGGAGAGGGAAATTCTGCTCGTCCACAGGTTATGAAGATGTTTGAGTCTAATAGATTCTGCCAGCTTTCCAAGGCAGCTAGGACAATCTACACTGACATGAGAAGTAAATAAAAGTTGAAGATAATGTATTTATCTAAAGATATCTCTATATCTACTATAGTAGAACCTCTGTAAGTTGACCAACCAAGGGACTGTAACAAACTGGTCAGTACGTAGAGGTGGTCAACATAAGGAACTAGGCCTACTGTATTGATACGAACATGTGATGCATGTCTGATCTATGAAAATTAGGTCAACTTAAGGAGGTGGTCAGTGTAGGTTCATCCGTGGAGGTTCTACTATATTTATTCAGCATGTCAAGCTATACTTTCTTTTTGAGGCAGAGCCTCAAGCTGTCACCCTGGATAGAGTGCCGTGGCATCACAGCTCACAGCAACCTCCAATTCCTGGGCTCAAGCAAGTCTCCTGCCTCTGCCTCCCAAGTAGCTGGGACTATAGGCGCCCGGCCATTTTTTGGTTGGCAGCCGTCATTG